>PVHY01006022.1:0-77869 GCA_004024945.1 Uropsilus gracilis
TGGGCTCTTGTTTTTAGGCAGAGTTTTGATGACTGCTTCAATTTTGCTGCTTGTAATTTGTTTATTTAACTTCTCTATATCTTCTTTGTTCAATTTTGGATAGTTGTATTTTTCTAAGAATCTGTCCATCTCATCCAAGTTGTATTTATTTCCATATAGTTGTTCATAGTAATCTCTTATTATTCTTTGGATTTCTTTTGTGTCTGTTATGATTTCTCCTCTTTTTTTGTGATCCTGTTTATTTGAATGTTCTCTCTTCTTTCCTTTGTGAGATATTCAATGGTTTATCAATTTTATTTATTTTTTCAAAGAACCAGCTTTTGATTTTGTTGATCTTCTGGATAGTCTTTTTGTTTTCTAGCTTAGGTATTTCTTCTTTTATTTTTATTATTTCTTGTTTTCTGCTGGGTTTTGTTGTTGCTCTTTTTCTAATTCTTTGAATTGGGAGATTAGGTTATTTCTTTGGTTAGTTTCTAGATTTTTGATATGGGTCTATATTGCTGTGAACCTTCCTCTTATATATGATTTTGCTGCATCCTAGACATTTTGAAATGTTGTATCATCTTTGTCATTTGTTTCAAAGTAGGTTTTAATTTCTTTTTAAAATTTCTTCAATTACCCATTCTTCATTTAGTAGCATTTTGTTCAGTTTTCATGTGTTGGATACTGTTCTTGCTTTCTTTTCATTGTTGATTTCTAGTGTGATACCTTTATAGTCTGAGAAAAAAAGTTGGTATTATTTTAATCGTTGTGTGTTTATTCAAGTTTGCCTTGTGGCCTACTATGTGGTCAATTTTAGAGAATGATCCATATGCATTTGAAAAGAAGGTGTATTCTTTTCCTTGTGGGTGTAGCGTCCTGTAGATATCTATTAGGTCCATTTTGTCTAGGTCTTCTTTTAAGGTTTTTGTGTCCTTGTGTAGCTTCTGTTTTTTTGATCTGTCCTTTGTTAAGAGTGAGGTGTTAAGTCTCCTACTACATATGTCTTTACACCAATACAATATTTGTTTTCAGTTCTCTTAGTAGTTGTCTTATGAATCTTGGTGCTCCCTTGTTTGATGGCTATATGTTGATAATTGTTATGTCCTTTTGATGGATTGATGCTTGAACCATTAGGTAGTGACCTTCTTTATCCTTAAAGTAGTTTGGTGTCCTTTTTGCTTTCTGTGTGCCTATTTTCATTTCTCTTCAGATTTTTTTTATTTTGAAATCTGCTTTGTCTGCTATAAGATGGCTACCCATGCCTTTTTGGGGGGAGGGGGAGCATTTGCTTGTAGAATTGTTTTCCATTCTTTTACCTTCAATCTATGTTTACCTTTTGGGGTCAGATGTGTTTCTTGGAGGCAGCAGAATGTCAGGCTCTTTCTTTTAATCCAGTCTGCAATGCTGTGTCTTTTGATTGATGAGTTTAGCTCATTGACATTTAGAGTAATTATTGACATTTGAGGTTCTGACATTGGATTCCTGGTGGTCATTTGGTGTTCTGTATTTGTTCTTTTTATTCTTCTGAGGGTTTCGGTCTTAAGGCTTTTGCAAGAGTTCTTGGAGTGCAGGTTTGGTGGTAGCAAATTTCTGAAGACTTTGCCTCTCTGAGAAATTTCTTATTTTTCTTTCATAAAGGAAGGCCAGTTTTGTTGGGTAGAGTATTCTTGGCTGGCACTTTTTGTCTTGGTGTATTTTGAAGATGTGGCCCCATTCTCTCCTTGCTTGTAGTGTCTCTTCTGAGAAATCTGAGGTCAGTCTAATAGGTTTTCCTTGGTAGGTTATCTGTTTTCTCTCTCTTGGTATTCTCAGAATTTTTTCTTTATCTTCGGCTCTTAAAAGTTTTACTGAGATGTGTCTTGCTGTGTTTTTTCTTTCATTGAAATAGTTTGGTGTCCTTTTTGCTTTCTGTATGCCTATTTTCATTTCTTTCTCTTCAGATTTGGGAAATTCTCCATTATTTCATTGAAAAGCCTTTCAGTTCCTATATATCTTTCTCTTCTCCTTCTGGAATTCCAATTACTCTTACATTTGTTTTCTTTAGGGTATCTGACAGATCTCTGATATTTTTCTTCTATCATCTTACTTTGTTTTTCTCTTTTTCATTTTTCTTCCTCTCTACTACTGTATCCTCTAGTGTGCTGATTTGTTCTTCTAGTTCTTCTTATCTGCTTTCATGTCTTTCCCCTGCATTTTTGAGCACTTCTATTGCTCCTCTTATAAACTGTATCTCCTGCAGCTTCTTATTTAGGGTTTCAATCTCATTCTTCTGCTTGTTAATGATATTACTCACTTTGTTGCATTCTTTTCTATATTTTTCTACTTTTTCTCTTAACTCATTGAAAGCTTCTAATCTCTTGCTTTCCCTTTTTTCCCCATCTTCCCTAGACTCTTTGAATGTTTTTATCATGGTGATTCTGAATTCTTTGTCTGACATATAGAGCATTTCTTCCATGTCATCCATTTTGGTTTCTGCAGAATGTTTATCCTTTGGTGGTGAGCTATTTTTCTTAGGGCTTGCTTGAATATTTGTATTCTTCCTCCTTCCTGTGTTTTTCCTTCAGTCTTGCTCTACGTATAGATTAACTACTGCTCTAGTATTGGATGACATGGTGAATTCTACCCAGTTGTGGTTAATTCTACCTTTGTGCTTTTTCTGTGGTGGTGGTTATATCTTGTTTCAGTTGGCTATTTTGAGGGAAAAGTTTCTTTTCAGCCAGTGGATGTGGTGAGTATATGTGATTTCTATTGTATTGTCTGTCATCTTCTCTCTTCATTGTTTCTCTTCTTTTATTTTGATGGGTCTTAAATGTTTTTCAGTGCCCCTGAACGGGTGGTTTTATTTAGTGGTGTGTCTAGGGCTTGTCATATAAACCTTTTTGATTGGGGTGTCTTGACATTCTTGGATAGTAAGTGTCTTTGGTTCCCTAGTCTGGGATGCTGAGGTCAGTGCCCTCCCAGTCTCAGAGGCTGGTGGTCCCTGGGCCCAAAACTCAGTTCTTGGCTCAGCCTAAAAGCTGAAGCTCATTGAGATGCAAAGCAGGTCCCTCCCTATCCTGCAAGTGCATTACCTTGACAACTGAAGCTAGTCCACCAGGAGGCTGAGAACCCCTACTTTGGTCCTGCTGGGCTGCTGAGGTCAGTACTCTCCCAGCCTCACTCTAAATGACTGTATTTTTAAATAAAAATTATAGTATAATTGCTGGGAACACATGAGAGGAGAAAGTTCATTTATGAATGTGCACAGACTTGTACGTCTATGTGAGAACATATCTGTTTAGAAAATTGTGTGAAGGTGAATCCCCTTTGACAAAGTAGAAAGTCAATGAAAAAAATCAAAATTAGGGACACTTAAATGTTGTTTTGACATAATGCAAGTAACAGTTGGAAAAACCTCTAAGAGTTGAAATGATTTACAACTGGAAATTGCAAAGGACTGAAGAGAGAGTGGGACAAGGGACTGCTTTTTCAAGTACAAAGCTTTGTCAGCTATTTGACTTTTGTACTATGTACATGAAAAAAATTATAAGGTTATGTGTACATACCTATTGATAAAATAATATATGTTTATGTATTTTTCTCCTATTTGATTTCTCCCCTTGCCAAGGATTTTAAGTATACTAGTGAGGTATAAGTTTCTTTCTTATGTTAATTTTTTTCTGATTTATACAGCATATGTAGACTACACTGCCTTGTTTTTTTAGTTTTTACATGCCTTTGTCTAGTTTTCTCTGTAAGACTTTTGGTTGACAAAGATATAAAGGATACCTCATGTTTCTTTTGTGTCTCTCACACAAAGACACAACACCATGCTAACCCCTCAAATGTACTCAAAAAATGCCTATTATTGTTTCTGCTGTTTTACTCTTTGGAGCAGTGATCTATTTGAACCCAGACAAGGCTAAAATAAAAAGGAATAGATACAACAAGAAAGGTGCTAGACTATTGCCCTTCAGTTAAGGAAAATGATCCATTTGGACCTGAAAGGGGTAATACGATTAAGGACATGTCATGTCAGGGATCAAGTCTCTGAGTCACCACCCAAGTCAGTGATCAGAGCATTCATACTTCACAAGTCCCATTCCAAAGGATATTAATTTACACAAAGACACTGAGACCTTCAAATGACCTTCCTCCTCCATGTGACTTAGGAGGCTAGGACTAGATTTCCAACCTCTGGGTTCAAATTAAATTTAAAGACACAAATAAAATCTCTGGATCTAGAATAATGAAGCATGTGAAAGAATATTTACAGGCAAAAAAAAAATTAAAGTGTGTGAATTACATCAAAACAGACTTAAACGTATAATATTGGGTTTTTAGAATTGTGAGGACTTTATTAGTACTTGGAGGAGCTAAGTTAAAATAATGCAAAGGAAATGCCATGTTGCATAGCAGATAATGAAGTTTATGGAACTCATTAGGAAGTGAAACAGGAATTATAGTTCCTAAAGATATTAAATATATCATAAATGACTAATCTGTAATGGATTGATAATGAAAATTAGACTGTGTTCTCAAGCTAACTTCAAAGATGGATGCTAAGGAAAACAATAATAACAAAAGGAACAGAAATAAAAATCATCATACCGCTGAGTCCTTTGAACTACTCTGGATATTTTATAATAGATTATCTTGTTCAATTTTATAGCAACAAGAGCTGCTTATAATTCCTCTTATTTGACAAATGAGCAAAATGAATCTCTGCTCTGTTAATGATGGGCATTTAGTTCTGAACAACCAATCCAGAGACGTATGTTCCAGGGTAGCTGCAGTCTCCTATCATTCTGGTTCTGAAAAAAAATCGGTCATAGTCTGGTATATATGGATAGGTTCAATTTGTATTTCCTTACTCTATACTATGAAAGGTGACCATGTGCAGTTTGAAGAAAAAGTAGGATGGCCATATATCCTAGAGTTCTGATTTGGGTGATAAAATACATGCTCATCCTAAATATGACTGGGGAATGAGGAGTAACTGGAATATTTGGAAACTATGTGAACAAACATACATGAATTTTATTATGAAATATACTAAAACACATCTTTAATCAGAATATCTCAAACTATGAGGCTCAGGGCTCTTAGCATAGCACAACCTTGTATGTTAACTGAACTCCACAATTTCTTGCCTTGACCCATCTCTTATCCTTTATCTTCCTTCCACAGTGAAAACTCTGAACTGTAGCAATATCAACAATTACGAATTTGTTCAATGCTAAAACTAGGTCAGCACATCAAATGATTTTCATTAAAAAACTCTAACACACTGAGAATTCCAAATCTGTTTATACTCATTCGCTCTACCCCACCCCAGCACTGTAACCCCCTGATACTAAGTGTATGTAGTCAAAGTCTCATATTTAGAATTACTTAGTTTAGCTTCCACCCTTCTCAACTTTCAGTATTTTACTTACTTGAAATTTAGTGGGTTTTATTTGTATGTTGGAGTTCAGGTTTAGATTTTATTTTCACTGACTCCCATTTTGATTTAATTTGTTTGAATATGTAGATACATGAATATGCTTCCAAATGTCAAAACTGTACAATTATGTTCAGGACAATATTGGTGCTCTTTTTTCCCTCCCGTCTTATACCTCATTCTCCTGCTCCTCCCCCTACCTTTTGCCCTGTTAGAAAAGTCAATTATACAGCTCTCTGTGTTTCCTAACATTCTTTTTGTAAATATAAGCATTTTTCTTTTTTCATTTAATGTGTATTCTAATTGTGAATTTCCCTCATTTCATAAAGTGCTTTCTCATTCTCTGCAAAAACTGCATAATATACCATTATGTATATAATTCAGTTTATTAAATTTTCCAAATTTAAACACCTTTTCCAATTATTTTGCAGTACATCTAACAATGTAATGGATAATACTAGATATGCTTTTTTTTCATTTCAGAAGCAATGGTAAATTGTAGAAGTGGGCTGTTTAATTTAAGTATTAAATGCATTTGTATTACGAAATATAGAAAAAGCACCCCCAACTGTTATTATATTATTTTGCATTCTCACCAAACTTGTATGAGAGCACTGTTCCCCACAAACTCACTATCAAATTATATTGCCAAACTTTGGAATTTGTGTTAATCTGATAAACGATAAATGACATTTCTGTCCAGTTTTCATTTATAATTTTAAAATTAGGAAGTTGAATATTTTTCTTACAACTGAGGCATTTATATCTACAAATGTATATGTATACCCATATTTTTCACAAATAGGAACTTCATATATTTTGCTCCAACTATTACAATTTTAATGACTTTTCTCCAAATTTTAAAATATGTGTATATAATAGGGATATTAGTACTTTAGATGTCTAATGCACATTAATAATATTTTTTCTTTTAGCACTGGTCTTTGCTTGATATATCTTTATTAAGTACAACACATTTTTGCCTTTTTGTCAGAGTATCGATTTATTCCATATTGTGAATCATTTTTATAAAGTAGTTATTTATACAACTGGGTATTTATTTACATTTTCTTCTTGTACTGATATTGTTATGTCCTTGTATTACATTCAGATATGGCATTCATCTGGAATTTTTCTTGTGCTTGGTATAAGATCTGGATCTGCTTTGATCTTTATTCAAATGCTTCTCCTGTTGCCTTAAAACCATTACTCTCAAGTCTATCTGGTTAAGTGATATACATATATATCACATATTCGAGTTTTACTTGTAGTTGTTTCTATTCTCATTTGATTAGATTCTTGTGCTTATTCATAGGCAATAACATGTGTTACAGTTATAGAGGTTTTCATATGTATTTTTTGATCTGTTAGGGCTAGTTCCTTTTTGAAAGCTCTTCTTTTCCCTGTGCTTTCATATTTATTTTTATATACTGTTATATGAACTTTTGTATCCAGATTTGACTTTATTTTTATTTAGAATGAAATTTTTTCACTATCTTGATGATATTGAGTCATACTAACTGAGAAAAGACATTTTTTTTTTCATTTGATTAAGCCTGAAGGCATTTAGGAGTATGAAACAGTTTCTTGTATATGTTTTAAACATTAATTATTGATTACTCCTAAGTAATTTTTATATTTACATATTTTATACATAGGCTTGTCTTTCCCATAATATTTTCTAGGAAGTTATTACTTGTTAGGAGAAAATTATTAATTTTGAATGTTAATTTTGCATATCTTATGGTCTTGCTGAATTTTATACTGTATGAATTGCTTTTATCATTGGTTCTCAAGTTTCTTTCGGATTTTCTATTATGTTTTCTGAAAACAGATAGTTCTCCTTCCACTTTTCATTCTTATGCCTCTAGCTAGTTTCATTTGTCTAATAAATTTGAGTAAACACTGCCAGTAAAATATTATACAACACAGGTATTAAGTATCATTTGAAATGTTCTTTCCTCAGTGTGAATGTCTCTATGGTTTTCCTTTTTGTTTTAAGAGATATTTATGATAAACAGGTTTTAGCAAAGGATTGTTTCAGTGTCTGTAAATAATACAATTTTACTCTATTTAGTGTGGTGAGCTTTTCTATTAGATTTCCTAATATTAAACCAGTCTCATATTTAGATAAAGTATATAATAATGAAGTAATTAACTGAGTCTTTAATGTTTTATTTTGTTATTTTCAATATTCAAAAATAACATTGAGTGTTTTCATTTTTGTGTGATCTTCATTGGTTCAGACTGTATTAACACTTTTATTAAAGGCATTTAGATATTTCTCTTTATTTTCAGTGCTCACAAGCACTTTAGTTAGCTCTGGGACTATCTGGTGAATTTTCATAAGCTAATTTCTTATTTTCACTCACTGGAAGTAGTGGGTCAAGTTTAGAAACACCTTCTAAAAAGTTACCTTTTATGTATGCATTTAAAATTTTATTTACATAAATATGAAAGGAATTCCATATATATTTAGACTTCAAATAACTCAGATTGTTTACTTTTAGTATATATTTATGAAATTTAAGTTAATGTTTATTAAATTACCCTTTTCCTAGATTTAAAAGATTTTGATAATATTTTAAGGAAGGAAGGTTTGTTCAACTATTTCAACTACTGATTTTTCACTCATAGCAGTTCATAATTTTCAAATTTACCATATGATTATTTTTGACCTCAGATAGTTTATGTATGAATACTGATTTTACTGCCTTTATGAGGTTTCTTTAATCATGTCTACAATTTGCTATTTTATATTACTATATAAATACATCTCCAAAGTTTGCACTTCTTTCTAGTGGTTATCTTTGTATTTTTAGCCATTTATCTTCATATAGTTATATTTTTTCTTAATATTTTACAATGACTTTACTCTTTTACTATTTGTTTTCAAATGGTAGCTTTAGAATTTTACATATCACTTTAAAGCTGTCAATGATATTCTAGGTTTTCTTTTCTCTAGTATTTTTTCAGTTATAATATTTCATCATCTTCAGAAAATACAAAATTTAGAGTTTACATACTGCTATTCCAATCATGTCTTCACTTTGTTTTAATCCTTTTATCTGTATAGTACTTAGTATGCATAGTATACATTACTACAGTATATATGTATATACAACACAAATTACCAAAATGCAAAATATACATATATGAATCTGTATATTACCAATTATATAAGTATAATATACATTTATTATGACTTGGTTTACTTATAGTTTTAATTTATACAGTCATTTTCTTACTAATAGTGGTTTACAACACTAAACATGGTCCTGAGGCATAGGATCACACTTCCTCAGATGCATGAAACTACACCATACCCACCGTTGTTTCAGTTCCAAGGACACCAATTGAACATTTATTAGACTTTCTTTGCTTATGTTCTATTTTCTCTTTCTCTCTGATCCTCTTCTTCACTGCTTATTTCTTTTCACTGTTTTAGCTATTAATGTGCCTTTCTTCAATGCCATTACTAAACTTAGATTACATGTTTACCCTTGGGCATATTGTAATTCATACTCCATTAATTAGACAGTCTTAGTCTTCAAAAATTTCCCCAGTTTAATGTACTCATTGACTCTCATTTCATCTAGTCCCTCTTTTTGTACTTTCCTACTCCAAGATTTGCATTTTAAATTCTAGCTGTATGTGTCTTCTAAAATCTCTTATAATTTCCTCATAATATTTATTTTAATTTGGATAATGGTGAAAGTTTTCTTTTGTCTTGTGTTTGTAATAGGGAGGGATATTTTTAACAACTAAAATGTTTTTAGTCATATTCTCTGTATTTCTACAGCAACTTTGTTGGAATTTACTTAGCTTTATTTCTTTAGGTTATTTTGTGGACACATTTTTACTTTAAGATTATTCTCCTCTGTCAGTTTACTCATGTACAATTAATTTAATAGAGGATGGATGCAAGGTTAGAGATATGAAAAGTTGCTTGGTGTTTCTTTGTGATCCTCAATCACTTCCTTTCACTCCTCTTTAACATTTATGTTGTATCTTTAGGAGCACCACTCCTATGAATATCATATACACCCAAGCAATAGCAACTCTGGTTTCAATAACAAATAAAGCAGATTTCCTCTAATCAATTATGTGAATAGCCCTGTCTCATTTTTAAATGCATTATTTCTTTCTTGCATATTAATGATGCTTTACCTTCTCTTTCTGATGTGAGTCATCTATGTCTTCCATTTCCCTCTCTTATTTTCCATATAATCTCTTAAGCCATTCCCACTGGCACCTTTCATATTCACAGATTTATGGTTATTGTGGTAACACTCATAACAGTGCTAATTTCTCTATCAAACCGAATTGTCTCCTGAAAAAATGCTGACTTGGTGGATCATTGTTTCATTTATACCAATTCTATATTTTAAAGGGTTAGAAAGACCATCTAAAAGATTGGGAGGTAGATTCTGAAGCTACCTTTAGGTTCAAGAGCAATAAAGGATAAGATTTTGAAATAATAGCTTGAATTTTAATAATAAAACAAGAAATACTAGTTGAGTTTAGATCTTAAAGCATATCAAGTGCTGTTCTGAAGAGTGAAATTTATTTTTCATGCAATGAAGAATCTAAATCTAAAACTTAAAATTTATATTTAACTTCACAATATTGATTATTAACAAATTTGAAGAATGAAAATCCCCCTCCTGAATTCAAAATTTAGTATTTCAACTTAATATTAAAAGAAAGCACACTCTAGGTACTGGCACATAGTGAATGAATGTTATTTCCTTCAATTTGAACATCTTTCTAAAATAATATCTATATCCATATGATGCAGATAATATTTACAACTACTTTTCCTAAAACCATCTTTATTATTAAATTTTATTTTCCTAAAACAATTTCTTTAGAACAAGAACTTGATCCTAAAATGATTCACTGATTTTGATTCTGAATGACTCTGAATTCAGGAAGGGGGCTGTTTCAAAACCTAAACAACAACTTTGCAAGATGTTTTCTGATCATCAAAGATACTTAAAAGAATAAGCCCTTAGCTCTGAAGGTCATTGTAAAACAGAAGTTTCAAGCATTTTCTCATTTTTGGAAACAGGATAATAGGTATATATAAATTTATAGTGTATTTAAGCATGAAAAATATAATTTATACTTACTACATGTCAGGTATAATTCACTATGTCATTTAAGTCTTATAAACTCATGATGAGAAGAGTTGACAGGTCACAATAATAAATTCAGCTCCTAAACTTAGGTTTGGTTGTTTCTCAGATCCATATGTTTTCAATCACTGTCATATTGTCTTCCTTATCCCACTAAGATAAGCAAAGAACAGAATAGAGGGAGACTGAGAAAAGGAAACAGACCAAGAGTTTGGCTATGAGGCATACTAAAATCAGTGTATACAGAGATAACAACTAGTGAAAAGAAATGGGATACATTTTAATAACAAAAAAACAATGGAATTGGTGGTGGTATAATGTATGCTTTGGGTATGCATTGTAGAAACATACTGCCTTGGTGTAAATCCTCACTAGACTCTATTACTTAAGTGGAGGGTTTGGGGGGAAGACATTTATGATTGATTGCTTCATTTTTTTTTCTTTTTTAAAGTACTATTAATTAACCTCAAATGGGTTATTGTGTATCTTAAAATAATTGATACTTACATGGTTGCTTGGAACTTAGTATCAGTGAACACTGCTTATTATTACTATGATTATTATTACACTTAACTATTAGAAATCATCTTTAGCTTTATTATTAATATTTTTTGCTATCTTTAATGATTACTAAAAAAGAGTACCAAAATTTACAGTCTTCAACTTTTGTATTTTTAGGTAACTGGGAAAATAGTGGCATGCTAAAAGATCTGGTAAAATCTGAAGAACAAATTGCTGAATGATTTAACAAACCTAGAGAAGAAATTAATTATAGAAAAGATTAATTACTTAATTTTTAGAGGTGAATAATATGCCTTAAATAGCTATGACTTTCAGAAAATGTCCACAGAAAGCTAAGATTCTGTCTTTGTGGAGATTTTATATGTGAATATTTTCTCAATAAATTGTGCAGCTCCCTCTATTATTCACTAACATACTAGTACTGACATTGAACTGGTTTACTGGACTTGGTTATAAGTTCCTACCTATCTACTCTCAGCTGAAACCATTTGAATTTTACATGATACCTTCCTAAGTCTATACTCAGTTGCCCTTCTGTTTTATTCACCTTTATCCTTGCCACAGGTCAGCAAGCACCTGGGAATTCAGTTTGTACCTGAACTGAACCACAAATACTAGCTTACAAATTTTAAGAATATACAAAATATGATGAGAATAAATGTGTGTGTGCGCATGGTATACAATTTAGATTTCACAAACTGACACAAGAACATTTTAAGATTGAGACAAGTAAGTCAAATCATATAGCTTGTATTCCCAATCTCTTCTTAAAGCACAACTTTTTAGTATCTATTTACTACTTTACTACACACCAACATAGATACTTGGAATATATCATTGAATACGAGACACTCCTTGTTTTCTAACAGTGCTTAGAATAATAGTGATATGCATTAAAAAACATATATCAGATGTTCTGATCCTATTAAGCTCCTAACATAGTTTAAGGCAGATAGGCAGGAGGCTCCTGGATTGTGACTTTGGAAGTAGAGGAGTGGGGAACATGAAGTTACAGATGGAAGGCTTAGCATTGGCAAAGAACAGCATTTTTAGGGGCAAGTGCCTGTCTGTGATGTAGGAAGGGTTGGAGATGGGTCTGAAGAGGAACCAGGTCATGGACAGTCTGAATGACAGAGAGGAGTTTGGCATTGTACTGATAGGAAAAAGAAATTACTTCAGGGTGTTAGTTAGGTCAGGGGATGGGAACAGGAGTCACATTTTAGAACTTTTCTTTTTAGTAACTCTGTGAACTGAGTATTGAACTGCATTATCACAGCATTCCAGTTCCCACAAGTACTTGAGCACCAAGTCAATGAGACGCAACCAATCATGAGTTCTTACCTCTGTGTTACAGATCAAAGGCAAGTTGTGGATGAATCGCCCAAATTACTTTGCCAACATAACGTGGCAGCGAGTCACAGCCCTGATCTATAGTCCAGCTAGCAGTGGGTTAGAGAGCCTTTTATTCAATTTCCTATAATCTTCAACTAAGTGCAAAATTTCAAAAGCTTCCAAAAATTAGTTGTTTTTGAAAATTGGACAGGATTTACCACTGATGTTAAAGTGAAGGTTTTATAAAGACTAAGTTTCTTGAATGTAGCTTCACTGCTCTTTACTGTCTTTTATTAACATGGGCAAAGAAAAGATGAAGTCTTGCTTCATCGATGCAGCGATGTCCTTTGTGAAGACAAAAATGTAACACATGATAAGGCTGGAGGATAAAGGAAATGTGGCAAGCAACTTACAGACTAGAATAATATTTTAATAAAATTTAAGAAGAGTTCTAAATAACTTTTAATCTTTTTACTAAAAAGGAAAGAACATTTTGTACCATGGAGCTGGGAGTGCAGTTAAATTCACTTCAATCATTCATCAATTCTGTGATTTTTAAGTAAGTTATAGTACTACTCTGAGCCCATAGTACTACTCTGAGTCTGGGAGACATTGGTCCCAGAAATAGAAAGGTATGATGACTGACCCTTTAAAAATGTTTTTATTTCTGGAAACCATCAGTTTTCCCCATAAGTTGCTTCAGAGTCAGGGATCCATAATTCTAGAAACTGCAGTTTTGGTCCTTTTATCACCTTTCCTAACTTTCATAATAAAGCATTGACTTCACCTTTCAAAGAACTCTATCTGTTCTATCATGATCCCATTGGTTGTTGAAAACACCAGCCTAGAAATTTTTGTAACACAAAAGGATGATATCCATAGAGACAGTTTCCAATATGCTAAACCATAGGTTCTGACATTGCAGAAAATACAGAACAGTGCTTCCACACTGTGAAAATTTAGTAACAGACTGATGCCTGAATATGTGTATGAATAATAGTGATTATATTTGTGTGTGTATATATATATATATACATATATATATATCAATATCATTGACACAGGTTTTCTCTAGAGGATACTGAATTTAAAGACTGTAATATGTTTACATAGGAACTGAAGTGTTATTTTTTATGCACATTTCTCCCCTAGGTAAAAGTCTGAGAACATTCCAACTATAATCCCCACCGAAAGAATGAGAAAAAATAGGCATGAATTCATGAAGTCAGTATGGTTTAACCAAAGAGCAGCCAGTGTACAACTCTGTTTTACATTCTGAAGGATCAGGAGAGTTATCCTAAAATAGTTCAGGCAACTTTTTCTGTACTAGTATTTTATTCTCCTGAGATGCCAAGCCACGAGGAACTGGAAGCATACTCTGGTGTTCACTAGAAGGTGTAGAAAACACAGATTATCGTACAGAGTAAATGCCTAACTGCTTCTGTAAAAGTATTCTTCTTTTATCTCTGTTTGAAGATGGAATTTTCTTTTTGAGGTCTTGAAATTCAGGGAACTTTCAGTAAGACTTAGAAATGCTATTTTTTCATGTCACCCCTTATGCATGGTACCTAAATCCCACTGGAGAATTCTGATTATACTTCAAGAGAGCTCTCACCTTTTTACAGGGTGGACTTAACGCTCATCTTTGCAAAAGGACATGTTCCCATGGTGATGAGGATGTTGCCGTCAAGACTAGCTCCTGCAGGGAGCACAATCCCAAGGCTCACCACAGGACTAGATGGGATAAGAGACAGCAGTATTTTCTGTTCAAACACAGATAACTCAAAGATTAGCCAGGCTAACAAGGCAGGAATTTTCACTAAATGTAAGCCTGACACATTGTTTAAGATTATTATCCTCTTCACTGTCAAAGGTACTCTAAAATAGCAGGAATTCTCCTGTCCAATTATTAGGCTCCTCTAAGGATCTGTAGCCTATGTGGGTAGGTGGCAACTTGAATACATTACTGAGATTCTAACTTTAGGCCTTTGCGAGCAGGAAAAGCTTTCACTCTCTATTAAGCCAAATTACATAAAGCAGGAGCTGGAAAGTCAGCTATAGAGTGCTGTTTGCAGAAGCCTGGAAAACTGATAGAAGTTTTGCAGCACTCTATGGGTTTCCAATTTCCCAATTTTATTCTTCTAAATGGAAAAGTAGACCCGTTACAAAATTTGATTATACCAAACCATCCTTCTATACCCATTAATGTAAGGGAAGCACCAATCCATGTTACATATGTATTCCCTTCCCATGCTCATCACCAATTTTACTTAAATGAGTTTGTTTATAGCCTAGCTTAAAGTGAGTGAGTTCTTCTCCCCTTGGCTGGTTTAGCTTTCAAGACTATAAGAAGTATATTCACTACCAGTCCATTCAGCTATACAACCACTTTTCTATTTATTAAGCTTTTATTGAGTACTGACTGTATTCTAGTCATCATGATATATTTAACCAAGGGAATGATAACTAGGATAGAGTTTTTGCCCAAGAAATGTGTGAAGTCAGATTGTTGGAGAGAACACATGAACAAATCATTTCACTGTGCAATACAATGTCTTCAACTGGGGTTTATGTAGAGCTAGACACATGCAAATGTGTAAGTCTTCTGTGAGAGTATGGGGATGTATCATAGAAAAGCCAGTGTTTGACAAGGGTCTGGAACTAGACTGTGTACAGCCCCAATATCTCTGACTGACAAAAGATATGATAAATAGAAAGTATCAGAGTCATTTTAGAAAATATGCAAAACTTTCCTGATTCTGTCACCTAGGCCTCCTCTTAGCTCAGTTCCCACCCTCTCACACATAGTCCTGACTACTTTGATATTTGAGCTAAGTGGCAAAGGACTTGGCTTATGCTAAGGTGTTCTAGTCTCTGCCCAATAATACACAGATTTGACTTGAGATGGACAGTGGTTCTTTGAATGATGAACTCCTTTCCAGAATCTGATGAAGTTTTTAAGGGAATTTGCTCCCCTTAAAAATGAATAAATACACTGGTACACAAATTTGTAAGGAATTTCATAGAATTCCATGAACACTTTAGAGAGGGTCTATAGACTTTGTTAATGACTTTAGATCAAGAGTTTTATTTCTAGACTGTTCAGCTCTCTTTAATGATCATGCTAAACAATGACAAAGAGGTGAGTCTTTGCTGTTTTATAGTGTCAAACACATCAGCTCCTAGCTTCATAATATTGGATAACTTCCCTCAGCCTCAATGTGCTCATCTTTATAATGGAGATATTGACTCTATCTCTTAGGAATTGTTTTTAAGATTAGAGATAACATATTTAAAGTACATGTGTGGCAAGTGGCACATTATTTCTTTGACTTTTATTATTATCATTAGTATCAGTACTGCATAATGAAAACACTATCTTTATGTTCTAGGAATTCAGGGAGAAAATTATGGTGACAAAATGCAATATCTATCCGAATATATTCATAGATATATTAAACTTACTGTTTAGCTAGAATTCCCTCTGCCCTCAAGTTGATTAATAAAAATATTGCAATTACATTCTAATCCCTCTGGGTAGAAAGTATAGTTACCTATATATTCTGTACCATGTTCAATAAATGTTTAATAAAATTATAATACTACTTGGGATTTCTATAGTTCTTCATGTGATAGTCTCTAAGTACTTTATAGATATTAGTTCATTAATTCTCCCAATTCCACTGAGACTAGGAAGGTAGGAAATGTTAAAGCCATCTTTTTTTTGTCTGCCATTTTAAATATACCTCTTGTGTGCCTTGTATCATTTTTCCACTAAATACCCCTGGTATTTTCCACTAAATACCCCTGGTATACTTGGCGTATACCAGGGTTTTGTCCCTTCTTCTAGCATTAAGCATCTCACCAATCCTGCCAAACTAGTTATCTCAATCAACTTTCTGAAGCCTTCTTTGCTCCTCCCCATTACTTTTTTCAGCTTTTATTTGTATTTAATAGAATTAATATTTAAAATGGGCTAGAACCTTAATAGAAACAGAGTAAATATTTACAAAATAATAATAGTTATTGTAGCTTCTATCTATTGTCTGACACTGGAGTTGTGTAAAGGTATTATCTCCTTTGTGCATCTCACAAAGGTAATGTGTTATTTGTCATTATCCATGAGATACAGCATTTATAAGAAATTAACTTGACTTATATAAGGTTGTACATCCAATAAGAGGCAAAACAGGGAGTTGAACCCAGGTTTGCCTATTTCTGAAGGGCACTTAACTTCAAGATGACTTAGAAGGTATGAAAATTCTCCAACTTCTCTCTCTTTCTCAAGGTATTTGGACCTTCATGATCCCTAAGAGCTGCCCAGATTAAACATGTACACCTGTGTCTGGGAAAATCAGAGGGCTTACTTTAATACTAGAACTTGCAGAACACAAGTGCAAGTTTCCACTGAAGCCCTATCAATTGTAATCTTATAATCTCCATTTGCCCTTCCCCCTTTAAATCTGAGCTCACCACACTATCAAATAATCCAACATATTAGAATTCAAAAGGATTTTTAACTAGTGTGTCATCTCAGAAGATCTCTAGAGCTCAGACCAGCAGGGCTTCTGGAAACAAGAATGGGCATCCTGTGGAGTCTCATTTCACATCTGGGTCTTACAAAACAGTGCCTCAGAAGATTTCAAAACTATGTTTCAGCAAGGTGACAAAGGCTCAGTACTGTCTGCAGAACTTCCCAGAAAGTTCAGATGGTCACTGAAATTGGACATGTACACTATTCCTCTTCTAACATTTACTGGTTAGCATTCCCTCATGTCAGTCTCTCCACGTATAATTATTCTCCTTTATCCTGGAAACTTGAGGGATTTCTCACATATTACCACTATTGTAACTTCCTTCTTCTTCAATATAACTTCTAGGATGCTACACTTCCCATTCCAACTGCAGGCAATGCACTCTCATATTTAATAGAAAGTAGTAACTGGATTCATTAGTTAAGAGAAAAAAAACAACTAAGTAACATCAAAGACTTGCTGTGAGGGGCATCATGATGATATATATATGTATACACACATACATATATATGCGGTTGCTGTTTGATCTCTGCATTAAAAATGAAATAAGAAACTGAGTGTCAGAGATTTAAGTGACTTGCCCAAAACCATACAGCCAAAAATGGCAGAAAGAGAATGTGTGCCCAAGTCTGATCCAGGCTAGAACTCCAGTTCTTTCTATGCCTCAGACTACCTCATTAACCATATATGAGAGTCACCTGTACCCCAGAGGTAGCCCTTGATACTGATAGTAGTTTGTCATCTGAAAGTAGACAGAGACTGACTTTGCCTTTGAGGGACCGCAATCTTTATCCAAGTCCTCCTATGATCATCAACAAAGGATCAAAGTAAGAGCATACTTGTTAGATATTGGAACTGAGGAGGAATCAACAGCAAGAGATGAGGATGAGATTGTGGAGTTGGAAGTAAAAAGAAATTGCCAGAATATACATTTCTGGAGAAGTAGTCCCTTGTAGCAATTCACTTCCTTCCCACCTCTATTTCAGTAAGCACAGGGACTGCAGATCCAGTTCATTACCTTCACTTTCTAAATTTAAAAACAGGGGAATTATGCCAGAAACTTGTAATATGCTTCCCAGGTTAGGTTAAGCACTTACCCTACTGTTTTTTATTCTATCTCATCTCAAAATAACTTAACATTAAACTCATTAAAATCTTAATGGTTACTTAGGTTTGGGCACTATTTGCCAATGACATAAATAAAAATTTTCAAATAATAATGTGATTATTATCTGTGTTTAGCAGTTAGAAAAAAATAAGCAGTAAACAATAATAAAAAAGCAACATGAGCCACACAACAATGTTGTAGCTTCCCAAAAGTTACTGAAGTATATGCTGTCCACATGTATAACATTTTGGTGCCTGATCCTTTAGAACTATTCTAAACTGTAATATGATGAGCACAGATTATGCTCTATCTTAAGCCTGGGCAAAAACAATGATAACCTTTGCTCTCACTAGCAAGTATCTTCTATGTGTTGACTAATCATAAAGTTTGTATGAAGGAGACATGAATTATCACTCAGAAGTTCCCAGTTATGTCGAAATAATTGTTGGGGAGCTCTTAATCCTCACAACATCCACAGAGGAAAGATATGTTATTGCCAACTGACAGATGGAGACATTGAGGCACAAAGAGTATAAGTGGTTTGCTGGATCATTGACAGAACTATGATTTGACTCAACATTCATTTTATTCCAAATCCTGGCCTCTATTCTCGAGTTAACACTATCACTTTTTTTTGTTTTAATTCTGTAGTGTATAAAGTCTCATGCATGATTGTGATTCTAGTCTAGTGGAAGCCAGAGAAAAGTCACAGAGTCTTGTCTTTTAAGACACCAGTGAACTAAGTATGGGCTGAATAGGCCTCCATAGATGGATTTAGCAAACCCAATTGTCAACCAAACTGTCTTCAGGGTCTTGTGAAGCCATAACCCTTCAATTCTCAGCCCTGAGAAAACATTAATTATGCTCCCTTTTCTATTCCAAATAAGTGTCATGCCGGAGACCCAGAATAGTGCTCAATTTTTAGCAAGTTGTGAGTGAGGAACTTGTACATCTCTCTTCCTAACAACACTTATTCCAATTCCATCATCACTTTTATCACCTGTTAGCAAGTATATCTGCCTCAGTCACCTCAAGCAAAACTTTCTTCATTATTTCAGAAATTATATTCATTCTTGGGAACTTCATTTATGCAAGTCTCTTTTCACTGAAGGATATTGTTTCTTTTTGTCTCTTTAATGCTAGTTATGTCCCCTGAAAAACTAGTTCTCAGGAGTAACACCGATAAGGTTCTTGCTCCAGGTCTAGGATTCCTGAGCATCAGTTTGCACCCAAACTGTGAGTCTTCTAGAAATACCTGGTTTCTTCAAATGTGAAGAAGATGATTCACTCCATCAGGACAAAAGAGAAAAAGGAAATGCATTATTTTCCCCTAGTACTTTTATATTTAACTTTTTTTTTGGTATCATACAATGTTCATAGTGTCCCCTATTGCTAGAGAGAAGAGAACTTACTACCCTCCTCTTAGAAAGAAAACCGAGATCTCAGGGAATGAAATCACCCAACTGGTCCTTACTTAGTTACTTAGGAATAAGTTTCTGGATTCCTAACCTAGGATACTTTGTATCAACTCAGGAAGCTTTTCTATAACCTTCAATAGAGTCATGGTTCTGGGTAGTTACTTATGAACGGATTTATTTCTGGTGGTTGAATTTTCTATAAAATATATCAGTCATAAAATATATCATCCATATTACCTATGTGCAGAGGTACTAACCTCTCCCTTTCTCCTGCATTTTTAGGAAATAGAAGAATTTTCTTAGAGACCTCAAGACTGTCACTACCGTCAATGGTGGTGAATAGGCTATAACCCAACGAAACCCGAGAGCAGTGTGTCTGTATAATCATGTGACAAAGACACTTACACAATCACAGGATCTGAGGTGACTGACAGTTGTGGTCTCCCATTTCCTAACAAGGAGAGGGATGACATTAGGCTAAGCAATTGTTTTTCTATGGGCTGAAGAGAAACCACTTAGGTGAAGAAACCTTAAAGACCTAAGTCAAGGATCTTCATTAAGAGATGTTTGAATATTATATTGCTTTATTCTGAAGGTTAAACATATTTAACCCAGGAGAGAGAAATCCTACAAGAAAGTACGCAAAGTGTGGTTTGCTTCTCAGCTAAGGTGACTCATCAGACAGCCCAAGTTTACACGAGCCCGTAAGGGGGAAGCCTGGAGCTTGGATGTACTGGTCAGACAGAATCTTGGGACCTGGATAGACATATTTAAAAAAAGTCAGTGGTTGTTGCTGCTATAATCTCAAGTGTCAACAGAAATTCTTTAATTTTATCCATGATACAAGCTTAGAGTTTAGGTCAACTGACTGTAAGTCTATTGTGTCATACTTTTGCAACTTGTAACTTGCTGTGTTCAAATGGGAGAATGAGTAGGCATAGGTAAAATGAAGCTGTGCGTTTTCAGTTTCTTTGTCCCAAATCCTAGCTTTAGCCTTTTGCAAGGTGCGAGGGTCCAGTTCTCTATGCCTCAACTAATAGATTTGGATATGCAGAAAGGATTTAAGGAAGTTGCCTAAAAATGAATAACAGGAGAAAATAGAATATATATTTTTAAAATTCAGTAAAGAAGAATCCCAGCTGACTACATGGGGGAAAAAAAAGCTGTTTTCATCTGGGATGTGAAGGATTATAACAGGCAGTAATCTTCTTCTGAATGAGAGGAAATTGGTCTTAAACTACACCAGAGAGTATAAAATATTGCACAGAAGTACAAAACCAAACATCAGCTCCTTGTGGTGTGAGGTGAACCTGTGCACAGAAACAGAAGTATAGACTGAGGACTACTCTTTACGTCTTCCATGCTGCTGTGACAGAAATGAGTACTAGCACTTGGATGTCTTCATCTTTGGCCCCCACCAAGCAAGTGTGATTCAAAGAGCTATGTCTTTTAGTCAGAGAGAGGAAAGGGAGTAGAAACAAGTATGGAACATCTTCATTTAAAATCTAACTTAAAGATTATGAGAATGGATTCATTTCCCCTCCTCTCATTACTCCCACTGAATATTAATCTCACCTTGTCTGTAGTGTTTATCATAATCTTATTTTAATAAAATTACCTGGTTCTCTACTAAATACAATATTTTCTTGTGACAGATCCTGTGTCTACTTCACTGCTGTGCACGTCATGACGCCCAGTTGGATACCTCGTACTAGCAGAAGCTTAAAGCCTGCAAACTGAATTGAATGAGGGAATATCTAAGTCTCCAAAAGAAATTTAAAGCAACAGCCAACACAACATCATCCCTTAATGACAGTGCTTGACTTTCTCATTTGTTAGATAAATAAATGTCATACACACTTATAACAAGACTCTCCAGAAGGATAAAGTTAAACAACAACTGCAATTTAGGAATACTTAGAGGAGATGAATTAGGATGTGGTATTAGATTTCCAAAGTTGTTAAATGCCTACAAGGCATTAAAATTGCTTTATATACATCTCACTTAATAATAATACAAATATAAATACATCTTTAAGCTTCAGGTTGAATTAATTTAAAAGAGGGGAATACTGAGGGCAATGATATTGTGATTTGTCAAAGATCATATGCTCATATCAAATAATTAAAATGAGTTCATATTTCAATTCCAGGTTATCTGACATCACTTACAGTGACCCTTGACAGGTTTCCCTTGTGAACGTGATATTGAAGTAAAGAAGGAAGGTACAGATTGTAGGGCCACTGGGAATAACACTGGTATGCTAGGAGTTCTAAAAAGAACACTTTTCTCTACTACTGCCAAGTTATAAAATGTCATCATCAGTTTTCTTCTCTCAAGTCCTTTAACCACACAACCATCCAACCAAATCTTGGATTCCCTGTGACATTCCCCATAGTTCCCTGTTAAGATAGGTATTATTGACAACAGTATTATTGACGACAACAACAGCTCTTGCTTTGGGTTGATTATATAATTTATGGCCTTTATCAGTCATGATAGCCCACTTGGAGCTGCATTCTAGGGACCTTTTTTGTGCGTATCTCACTCAGTTCAAAATTATTTCCTCTCTCTTTGACTTCCCAAACCTGCTGAAGTTTTCAAATTATAGTTCAAGCTAAAAGTTTTTTCCCATTCTAGTCTCTGTGGACCTGGAAAATTTCTCTGGAGAATAGTCATTATGTACAGACATGAGATTCCATGGTTCCTCTGGGCCCAGCTGCTAGGATGAACCTGAGCTCAAAGTTTTAATGTAATGTGAACTTTAACGTGACAATTAACACAGGGACCTTTTCACTGAGGCAATTAACGTTTGCTCTTTTGTCTAACCATGATTTCAGCACTGGCAGCAGGCAGGAAATGAATGTCACCGTCACAGTCACACTCAGTCAACTTGGAGTTGCACCCATAGGGGCCTTTCAACTTGCCTTTTCATTGCATCTTTCATGCTTTGGGACCCATGATTCCCTTCAGGTGCTATGATTACATTAGAAGAGAAAATAATTACTAGTGGTGCCCAAACCAAACTAGAAATTTCAGCATCTGGAGAATGCTACACCAAGCATTCCCATGTTGGTGTTTAACCAGTGCAAATGAAACTCCACATCTTCCTGTGTTTATGTACCTAAATGATGTACCTAAATGGTAGTTGGAGGGGGGAATGCACATTTGTATAACTGTCCACCAGGGAATCTCTGCAGTGGTGAAATATTTAGCATACAAGATGTGCAAGAGATAAATAGTGGAAAACAACCAATTTGCAAAAGTTGAAGGGAAAATATTCAAGAAATATCTCCAAATCAGTTTGGAGAAAGAGAATGGGAAGAGAGAGAGAAAAAGAGAAAGAGAGAAGAGGTGGCAGAAGGGATGGAAGGAAGAGAAGAAGTGAGAGAGTGAGGGAAGATAAAGAGCAGCAGAGGACAAGGGAACTTCCTGATGTTCCTCAATCTAAATTAAGAAGATAAAAATATGTCATGCTTCACTGAGAAAGACATAGAAATAAATGAGACTAGAGTATGAAAACCTCAAAAGAAATTCATTTTTACAAAGTTTATAAGAACCTGGAACAAATGAGAAAAATGTAATTAAAACAATTCTCCTAGAAAGCATTTAGAAAGTATTTTGAAGCAATCCTGCCTAGAAACAGGACCTATAGGACTCTTGTTACTTAATTCTATCCCATAGATCAGCAATTTTGACATCACATGATGGTCAGATAAACATGCAAACTCTTGGATCCTATCTCACACATACTAAATCACAATCTGCATTTAAGAAATTCATTTAAACACTTACCCATCTAGATGAAAACATGCACCAATGACTTAGAAAGTGTTAATAATGGACTGCATTTAGCTTTGTAAAATAAATATCAACTACATAGACAACAGAGCCAGTGATTTTCTGCTATTTCCTACTCCCTGTCTGGTGCTCTCACCTTGTAGTACTTATAGCTGTCTTGTGCTTCCTTAGGAGCACAGATGATCTTGAGTTGCAATAGCAAATTCTGGGACTAAAATTATGACCTTGACCATACTTATTCCTAAATGCTTCAACATTCTTTTGTCATGATTTAAATTTTTAGAAAACCTTTTAAAAAACAAAGTCAAAGGCACACACACTCATGGACAAACACATACATAGAAGCAGTTTTGAAAAGAAAAAGGGAAAGAACTTCACAGTATTGATGAAGGTAATGAAATAATGCTATCCCAATATTGCTTATTCATGTCTCTGGTTTCTCTTTAACTTTATTTCACGAATTTAGCTGTTGATTAGATATTGAAAAACCTTGATGGGTAGCACACCACTAAAAAAAAAAAAAAAAAAAACTTATTTCCAAAATTGCATTCATTAATATTTCACAGCCTATTGACAATGACTGCCTTTTTTTTCTGAACCACATGTCAACTGTATTCACCAAAAAAGAATTGTGATGTTCTACTTTGTCCCAATCAAAAGCATAAATGTGACTTTGGAGAGCAGGACCAAGAGGCTATTGTTCTTAGGGTGTCTACCTGTACTGCTTGTTTTCCAAACTCCAGTGTGTATTCTGCCTCTTTTTATTTATTTGAAAAGCTCACTGTTCCCAAGGGGCAGGAGAAGAATACCCATCTAATACTGACTCTGTTAATATATTCATGGAGCCACCCAAGAAATAGCAATCATCCAAGATTCAAAGAATTGGAAACCTATTTAGATACAAATTTAAATATATCTAAATATATATGATTTTAGTCATGCATATCTATAAAGAGAGAAAGAGTGGCTTGATCTTTCCTGTTTCAAGGTCATGCAGGATCTTGATAGTTGTCCTATGAAGATATTTTTAGTTTCTGTTTTTATTTTTTTTCTTTTCAAAATTTCTCAAGCTTGTTAACATTAACTATTACAAACAATGTCTCTGGGGTATGTAAGAACTGATTGGTAAGTAGTGAGAAAGAGATAAAATACCATCATTTCCATGTCATTAATTTGCAAAGTGAATAGGGTAAGCCCCTACTTTAATGCAATAGTGTTCAGTCTTTCCAGTCACCCTGCCCAGTCTATTTCTGGAATAGACATGGTTTTTACATGGCAAACCAAAGGAAAAAAATGCTGGAATCTGTCTTCTTCAGCAAAACTGACACATGTAAAAGGTGCTTTGTATTTGAACCCATGGGCCATTCTAGAAGGTAGCATGTTGAAATTATTGAAATAGAGAAAACAGAGGAAAAGCAATGTTGAAGATAATTTCTTTCTTTCACATTTCTACTAAGTACAAATGACTTTACAAAGTAAAGAAAAAAAATTACGTTTAGACATTTGTTCACATTCTGAAGAGATTTCTCATCTTTTGTTTATGTGAAAAAATTACTTTCCCAATCAGCATTATATATGGAAGTTTCAGTGTCTTAAAATATTAAAAGATAAGGTATGTGTGATGTACTTTCAATGCCTGAATGATTAAAATCACAAAAGTTTTCTCACATTTGATATTAAACAATTAAAATGTACTAAATGTTTTCTATTTGTCAGACACTGTGCCATTAATTTTCTCAAGAATTGTTTAAAATTGTTACTTAATCTCTAAATTTGAAACTTTGAGTTTAAAGAAAATTCAGAGAATTAGATCTCATAACTAGTTTTGTGGACTTGGGATAAAATTTCAGTTTTGTCTAACTATTGTAACATAATAGTATATGTATTAATGAGTACACATATAAGTATATGTATTTAAAGGGAAAAACATTTACATTAGAGTGTAGAGCAACCAATTTTGTAACTTGTTTTCTCTCTGAGGATGTCCAGTTTGCTGATTTTACAGGTGAGGAAATTAAGGCCCAGAAAGTTAAGTGTGAAATACCTAGAATTATGTAGATAAAGTTAAGAGTGAAATACATAGAATTAATAGATCTGGAATTGGAATTCATATTTTCTTATTTCTCCTGTAATAAAAATCTCTATACTACACCACTGTGTCACTACAATGAGAGGGTGAAATCAAATTATATGCAGAATTATAATTATGAATAAAAATTGGTATCATTTGCATTTGCCAACTTGCATGAATAACAACCCTAGAAACTATGTTCAGGATTAAGCTATCTCACCTCACATCTTTATCAACAAGGTCACTATTAGAAATCCAAATCCTCCATTGAATCACAGTCCCCAAATACCCATTTCAACCTGCCCACATGAAACTGATCCAGTCCTTCACCCTCACATACTCCTAGATCCTTCCAATGTGCCTTCTGGAATTCACAGCTTCTCAATGGAAAACTCAACTTTTCCTTAAATGCTCTCTTAAACTCTTATCTTAAACAAATATCTTATATGGAAATGCTACTGCCCTTCAAATGCCACAAGCCTCTAGACTAAATGACTGAATAAGGTGATTTTCTTGCTCCTAATTGTTATTCCTAAGCAAATCTTTCAATTTTCCTTCAACCATTCTAGTTCCTTTGAACCCAAGCTATTCCTTCCCCCCTTGAAGCCTGCCACCTACCATCTGCTCATCACTACTTTCTTTTTTTTTAATTTTTATTTATATATAAATTTCACAACATTGTAATCCCAGGGGTTTACCCCCCTCCCCACCCTCCCCTCTATTCCCTCCCCCTTTTCCTCCTGCTCAAAGTTGTGCACTTCAGTTTAGTGCTTAGCTTGTTTTGACTTTTCCTCAAGACTTGTTTATTTTTTCACTATATCCTATATATTAGTCATCACTACTTTCAATCATTAATGTTCTCAAGTTGGCTCATTATCTTTGTCCCCACCATTATTTTCATTATTACTATTGATGATATCATTATCCATATGGATTACCCCTCCTTCTGCAGGCCCTTCAGATCCTTTAATTACTTCCAAAAATATATTTCTCCATCACCACCCCAAACCAACTATCATGCCCTTGATTTTGCCATTATAGCACTCAGGAAGAAACTTAGTAATCTAGAATAATCCTTGTTACTTGTTTCCTAATCCATAGTCTGTTCATCCATACTAGATTTTGAACTGCTTGAGAATAGGGACCTTGTATGTTTGGTTCATCATTTTATCTTCATAATCTACCTTTATATAATCTGCCTTATATAAATCTACCTTATATAGTACTTATATAAAGTAGGTACTATATAAAAATTGGTGAAATACACAGAGACCATGCTTAGTAAAACTAAAAAAAAAAAAAAATTATCAGTACTCTCAAAAGATATAATCAAGAAGAACAATGTCATGATCCAAAAATTTAATATAAAGTAAGGACAGAAATTGTTCTGAGTGAATTACACAAAAATTATAAAATTTCTTATCCCTCAAAGAAGGTACAATTTACTGGAAGCTTACAACTTAGTTGTAGACATCATTATGAAATGAAACATTAAGCTGTAATGTACAAGCAGTAGATGCAATATGTATTCATTCATTATTTTATTTAATTGTGTATCCATTAATTCACACATTTAGCCAAGAAAAACTACTGATTACATTCTATACATAAGCTCTTTTGGGCACTTGAATTTCAAAGATAAATAAGGTATTTCTGCCTTTAGTTACATCATACCTATCAGGGAGAGAAAGATGCCTAAAGTGTTTTAAAAAGAGAAAACTACATATAGATATTTAAAACTATAACCCCCTGAGTAGATACAAAGATGGAAACTTATGTTACCTCATGAACATAATTTGGAAAGGAAAAATAAAACACATGTTGATAATCTCTCTAAGCTAATTGAGAAAAAATTGCATGAGCTAGTTTAATGGTTATATAACCTGCCATTGTAATGAATAGGTCACATATCCATTTCCTCATTAATGAACACTCATTTGTTTTCTGTTTTTAGTAACAGTAAACAAAGTGCAGTAAATAAAAAAAGAAAAAAAGAAAAATCTCTGGCAGACCACACCACCTGCTCTGCTTTCAATCACCCCTCCCCATACACACAGGCTCCAGCAAGAAAGAATTTAAAGGTATAGACCTCCATGTTGCTGTCTTCTCACTCTTAAATTTTATTTTAAGTGGTAGAGGCTTGCTGTCAAAAACATCAAACACTGTAGTTTACATTCACATTGACTTGTATAAATGAAACAGGAAGAGGTTTTAGAAAACTGACTGACAAATTTGGTTGGGAGGATGTATGTTCCTTTTATCAAGGTGTGTTTTCTACTGTTTTTAGAGTGAGACTGACAACTATTCAAATTAAAAAATAAAACATTCACACCTCATAGAGTTTTCAATAAACCTCATTGAGAACTCACCTTACAACAGAAAAAGGGTATGGACTGACAGAAAATAGAAGTCACTGGGAAGAGGAAGCCAGGATGTTTATTCGGGTCATTTTAGCTATAAGTAAGAAAAAAAATCAATTATACCCTAAACATCAGTAATCCAGATGTATAAGCACAGTAATTTCACCTCATGGTGAAGCCCTGCAACCCTCCCCCCAAGACGTGGATGTTTTGTCCTCTGGCTACTTCAATATATCAGGCCCAAACATAATATTTGAAATGGATAGCATTCAAGGAAAGAGAATAAAATCATCTCTCTTTTATGTGACTGTATTAAAGGAAAATTCTTTAAAATATATCTCAAGATATTCTGTCAAATCCCTGTAGTCAGAATTGCATCACACATTCATTCTTGGGTACATAACAGTGGTCAGAGGAATGGGATTACCTATGGATTGATCATGCTTCCAGTCATCATGAAAGTCAGCCCCTCCTAAGGTGGAAAGTTGCATGGACTTAGGAAAGCACCATTGTCGTAAGAAAGTAGAGGAGGATGGATCACAGGGATAATCACATAATTTGTGGGACCAGTGAAGGATTCAGGTAATGTTTCTTCTCTTCAAGGTTGCTGTGACAATCCATGCAAAAGTAGAGACCCTCAGGTCCTGTCACCTTGCTCTAAAAGCTGTTGAGAGATGAGGCTTTCCTCCCAATGAGTCACCAAGTGCCTGATGACACTGTCAGTCCAGAGTAGGAATGGCCACTCCAAATGATTGTGGGATACATTTTTAAACTTGACCCTCTCTATATCCACATCCAAGACCCTGCTATGGGCAGAGGACAAAGCAGACAAGCAAGTTTCCTTTAAACCCAGCACAGCGCAGAGAGTGGCAGAAAGAACTTAGCTCAGAGAATATAGGCAAGGGTAGCAAGCAGATGAGAAGCCCACCTGGGGAGATGGATCGACAACTGGAGGCAAGAGCATATATACCAAAGCTTCATATTCTGATGCTCCATCCATTATCCATCAGCTTCATTACAAAGCAAAATTCAAAGAGAAAACTGAGAATATTAAGGTGACAAATGCAGATGATTAGACACTTGAGCTCCTTCTGAGCACGGCTTTATATCACTGGCCTGATGGCACATGGAGATGGCGTCAGCTTCAGTCAGTTAATAGCGCCAGAAGATGTGGGAAGCATGTGGGAAAATACCAGAACTAAACCAAAGAGTGATGATTATCAAGTAGAATGAACACTGAAAACCCAGGACATTGGTTTACAGGAGTTACAGCCACTCTCCCTGTCAATAAAAGATGTATAAGGAAAAGTGAGGTGACCTAGCTAGTACCATTTGCAGGATGAAGCTGAGCAGCCAGAGTGTCCCAGAAATTCATTGAAGACTACTCAGGTGCAGCATTTACTGTCTGTTGTGACATGATAGAATTCAAGGGGAAAAAAGGATTTTGCTATAGAGCCAAAATGGGTGAAAAGAGAAGGAATGAGAGACAATTTCTATTCAAAGGGAATTATTAATGCACTTCCCCTATCCTGCCAAATCTTAAAAATGTTCAAAGTAATTTTGTATCAAGCACACCAGCATCCAGACATTCCTCCTGTGCAGGCTTTGCCCAGTGCATCTGCAAGAGAGAGATTAGTCATGTCCTACAGAGAGGGGTGATTTTCAAAGCTTTACTTTAAATCGGGTGGGCATGGAATGCTCTGAAATGTTTCCCCTGAGTTCTTAATGATGTGGCCTTACATGCAGTGAAGAGCACTTGAGAGATAACAACACAAGCGCTTCCCATTTAATATTTGTAGGATTCATCATAAAAAGGGAGATCAGTTCTTCCCAAGAGGGGTCAGCTACAGATAGATTTATGTGGTGGGAGGTCCATGTCCAAGCTGGGGTAGCAGAAATTGATTCCAACCCCCTTCTTGTATCTTCTGCCTAAAACCTGACACTTGACTGACATTTGATGTGAAATAAAGGGTTTCACTGAACCTACAGTGGTAAGTGAAAGAGGAAGTCATAATGATTGAATGTTATAAGGAAATATACCAATATTTTAGCTGTATGTGGTAGAAGTAGGGACAATCATTATGTTTTCTTTGACTTATCATTCTTTTTTTTATAATAAGATTGCATTACTTTTAATAATAACATTTTATATACATACCGGCATGCATACACAGCACAGTACATGTGTACACATACATATATGTATTTATACATGTACAAGTGGCATGCTATATATACACACATGGACAGCCTTTTGGGAGATAAACTAAAGCATTTTTATTTCTCTGCAGAAGATTCAAAACTGTCAAGACATATGAAGCATCACTGAATCTAAGACTGTCATGTGTTTTCTTCCCCAGCACCTATCAAAGCATCTTACCAAGTGCAATTACAACATGGTTTTTGGGAGGAAGGGGGGCAGGAGGGAAAAGTGGGAGGATGCTTTCTCATATTGAAGAATATTAAGAGTATTTGGACTATAATACAGAGTCTAGAAAACCTCATAACTCTCATAAAGTGGGGCTTGGTTTATTTTAAATGTCTAATTGACCACAGGTCTCATCACTGGGAACACGATTATGGCATGAACATCAGTGATCTGTTTTAAGAAGTTAGTCTCTAGGCAGCTGGCAAGTCATGCCAGCATAACTGCCACTTCAAAATAAACATAAAGCAAAATAAGCAAACCAAATAATTCCATTATCCTATTATCAGAATCTATATTTACAGAGTTTAATCATATTCAATGTATACATCAATCTTTATCAAGTTACACGCCAGAGAAACTGTCTGGGGGATGGTAGAGATATAACACAACAGAACTATTTTATACAGAGTCGGAGTGAAGACTCGGACTTTAGGGATCCGGGGAAAATCTGTAATCTTGCAGTTTTTATCTGGACAAATATATCTTTTCAGTACCTCTTATTCCATCATTTGATAAAGCTACTACTGGGGGGAGGAGCAATGTAGCTTATATGCATTTGACTGAAGAGAGAGGCTGCCTTTCTCTGGGGCTTTCACAGGAGGCTGGGAAAGAGCATTGGAAGACTGGGTGTAGAAACTGGGGATGGAAGAAGCAAGGAGGAAAGGACTGAATGTGTTGAAGACTTCCTGTCTTTATTAAAATAAGAAGGGGGGGGCTAGGATTCATTCTCATCCTTGGAAAAGTCATTCATTAGTAGCAGATATTTTCTGGCCATTGAAGCAGTTTGTTCTGTGTATGCCCAGTTGGGTGACCTAAGGTGGGGTGGAGACCAAAAACAAGATGCTCTTGAAATAAATGGATACTTCTATCTAGAATTTTAAATCCCACACAGTGACATTAGGGAGGAGTGGGGTGTTTTGGCATTATCACTCTACTTGCACACAGCAAAATCCTATTTCTAACTCCTCTGTTTTTTAACCCTGGGAGTGCACCATGTCAGACTTCCACCTCCTCAACCTTGTTTATAGGATAAGGAGCATTCTGAGGGGATGAAAAGATTTTCCTTGAAGATTCATAGTATTGGATTTTCACACTTGCTAAACCTTGGGGAAACCTAAGTGGAAGAGGGAGGGGAGAGATGGAAGATATAATCTCCAGCTGTCCTCTTGAGGTCTAGGGCACTGATGTCCACCTCACACCAACTGTTAGAACTGAAACAGCATGTGGATCACATTACAAGCAATCAACTCACATTCCAGAATGGCTGATTTGATAATAACTCATGACATTCTCAACGGGAAATACTCCCTCCCTACCCCACTGAAATCATTTTCCTTCCCTCCCCAGTATTTTGGGGACTGAGAAGAGTGAAAAGTGAAGCATTAGTTTACCTAATATCAATGATGTCTCTGTTAATCACATATAATGGCCTTTAATTCTTTGCATTCCAAATAGGACAGAATTTGTCTTTGCCAGAGACTGTTCTATGCTATATGCAACCATTTCACCCTGAGTTTTCCCTTTCATGCTGCAGGCAGCCAGTGCTGCAGTCCTTTGATTATGGATCTTAACTGACTAAATGAGTCTGGGCAAATGCTTAGAACAAACAGATGGATTTTGGAATAACTGGTTTGAAGCTGCAAACACACATCAAGGGTGCCCTTTGTTATTTGCTAATGAAGCTGGCCCCTGAACTTACTGTAGAATCAATTCAGTGTGAACACAAGGATTAGATAGCTCAGGCCCCAGCCAAAGTGAAGAGAAATAATATGAAAGCAGTATCGTATCTGCAACACATCTCCAGTTTTCAGTTTGGGCTGTTATTATAACCTGAAGATCTTTTCAAACATATCCATTGAACATATTTTTATACCAGATGATTTTATTGAATTGATCTCAGGTAGGACCAGCAGCTAAAGAACAGTCAGGATGAGATTCTCTATTTCTGACGTTAGGTAGGTAATGAGTCAACATCAGAAAAAACAGCAGAGTAATAATTATGAACATTTGATGATGCACAAAAGCGTGAAGTGGGAATAAGCTGTTAAAAATGTTTTTCTTAAATTCACTTTCCAAGTATCCATACAAATCAAGGGAACAGTGAACCAGATAAACTGATAAACAAAACACAATGTAAAAAAAAAATCTAAATTTGATTTTGAGTCAAATTCAGAATTTCGAGGAAATCCAATATAAACTTAAGAGATACAGATAAATGTAAGACATCAACTTTTTTTAAAATGAGGCCAAATTCATTCACTCATATTTGCATTAACAATTAGTTCTGGTGAAAATATATTAAAAGTTTAGTATCAGCTATTTTGAGGCCTATACTATGTTCTGTTGACTGTAATCACAATGGGGTACATTACATCTCTAAAATGTATTCATTTTCCAAATGTAAGATTGCAAATTTTTAGCGACATCCCACAATCACCCTAACCCCCAACCCGTTATAAACATCATTCTATCCTGTTCATATGAATTTGGCTTTTTATTATGATTCTACATATAAGGGTCTATATTTGTTGACTCATCTCATGTAGTGTAATGCCCTCAAGTCCTATCCATGCTTAAAATGGAAGAATCTCCTTCTTTCTCATGACTGAATAACATTCATATACATATGTGTATGTATAAGTGTGTACATCAAACACCATTCTTGTCATTTCATAAACTGATGGACACAGGTTGTTCCCCATGTCTTGGGAATTGTGCGTAACATTGCAATGAACATGGGAACACATACAGTTTTTTTTTAATAATTTTCTTGCATTCCCATTGGTTATATGCCCCAAATGAGGAATTCTGTATCCTATCTATCTATCTATCTATCTATCTATCTATCTATCTATCTATCTATCTATCTATCTATCTATCTATCTATCTATCTATCTATCTATCTATCTATCTATCTATCTATCTATCTATCTATCTGTAGATATCTATAGATATTTTTTTGATTTGTTTTCATGCTTTACAATTTTTTAACTTTTATCTATAGTGACAGAACCAACTTATTGTTATCAGGCAATCCCAGGAGGAAATGGAGGTAACTAGGATATAGTTCTTCACCTTTAAGAACTCAGCACAAGACACAACAACTGACACACAGAGAAATTTTAAAAAAGAAATCAATGAAGGGAATATAAAGAAGGATAAAGAGAGAGATATTAATTGGCTGGATATTTCCTACCAGCAACATCTTTGGAACTGAGGCACCAAGGTGAATGCTGAAGTCAGGAATGCAAGAGAGAGAAAGCATGCAGGTTTTAAGATAAGCAAGGTTGTTTAGTTCTGCCACTAGTTCCCAGAGGCCTGGATTCAGGAAGTTAGGACCATGGCACTGTGGGAGCTATAGTCCTTTTCCATCTGAGATCCCATCAGTGTGGATATGGGGGAATAGATTTCAGGATGTCATTCACTGGCTCACACTTTGCTCTTTAGTGTTCCTCTAACAATAACTCAGTAGAAACAATAAAGTCTAGTGAAACAAAATCATCATAGACTCAGAGATCTATGAGGCAAGAGAAAAAGGTCTGACACTTGTATTATTAGAGTTCCAGAAGGAAAAGGTAAAGAACTTAGCTTTAAGATTTTGAAAGTATATTGACTGTAAACCTTCTGATTTTTGTGAAACACATGAATTTAAAAAAAATCCATGAAGCTCAGCAAAATTCTAAGTAGAGCATAATGAAAAATAAAAAAGCAAATCCAGAGAAAACAGAATAATGCTGCTAAAAACTAAAGATGAAGGAAATTTCAAACAACAACAGGAATAAATAACACATTTTATATAAAGGAGCAATGATTCAAAAAAACCTTCAGTATTTATGGAAGTTAGAAGTCATTTCTGAAAGAAAAGAATTGTCATTCTGCAACAATAGATCTAGTAAAGACAACCTTCATGAATGAGGTTAAGGTGAAGTACTTTAATATAAAAGACTATATCAAAGATAAAAATAGATTCTTGTCTTCAAAGGAATGCTAAGTTTGTGAAGAAAAATATTGATAGAAGGAAATAAATAAAAGGAGCTTTAGCAATAATAAATACCAAAGCAAATATAACAGACTGCTTCCCTCTTTTTAAGTTATTTAAAATACATAAGCCTGAAGAGTAAAATCATCTCTCCTAAAACCTCATTTTTCTATGACTCATTCTGGATGAGTCATAGCTTTCTGACATGGAAAGAATGTACTTAATTTTGACATGTTTGGCTCACTGAGTTGGTGTTTGCTGTCTGCAGTAGTCACAAGGAAATACGCTCCTAGGATTCACCAAGGCATTGCTCTAGGGACTTTTAAAATGATCCTGGTGCTTTAGTAGATACATTCAAACATTTAAAGAAAGATCCATCCTTTTCAAGGTATTATTTCTGTGTCTCAATCTCTCCTCTTTTATTGACGTTTTACAAAACAGGGATATAACTAGTTTCTGGATTTAACATATTGCCTTTGTTCTGGAAACTGTCTTCTGCCTCAAAGTGCCTTTTGAAAATCTCTGAGATCCTTTGTAGAAATTAGGATTATTCATAGATACCATCTTGGTATACCTTTGCAGAATCTTATATATAGATAGTAAAGAAAATTATTACCATACTACTTTATTTTAATATGCTATATCCAATGTGATAAAAAATAAAAATATAAACTCTAAAGTAAATATAGTGAAACCTAATAATGATTCAAAATATAGTCATTCTGCTCCAGTCAGCAATAAGGAAAGAACATACATCTATTGTCTCTAAACTGATAACACTGATGCTTCTAATTCTTATCTTTGTTCCATTTTCCTCTTAATTGCTTCAACCATTTGACATTAATTTCTTTGTGGTTTTATAAAGGAATGAGGTATAAGATTAATGGTAAGACAAAGAACAAGTTACAGTAGATGAGCTGGCTTTCAGAATGTGGATGACCACCTATAGTCACACTTGCAAATAAAGTGGCCTTAGAGAAGAAAAAGAGGAAAACTACATATTCTAACCATCAGGGTAGAGGGAGAGGGAGAAGGTTCAGGTACCTAGCAAGGTGCAAGATGGAATTGCAGGTAAAGGAGACTGCAAGATGCTGAGGTGGTGCAAGGTTAATTGCTGAGTGGCATCTGCCTTCCATGGTAGCTTTAAGTGAAAAAAAGCAAGAATACATATATGGCTAATTTTTAAAGACTTGCAAAATTATCACTCAGCTTCACCCCATTCCCAGCAGTACCCTTTCAAGCACTTGAGGGGCAGAGTTCAGCTGACAGGTTTCACCAATGGATTGGGCAGTATCTGGACATGGGGCTCCATTAGAAGTCACTCATATGCACCTAGCCCTCCAACACAGTGGCAAATGCACAGGAGACTGGAAAGGAACATGAAAGGGAAGTAAGTCTGAATATAAAAAGCTACCCTTCCCTGTGATGATTAGAATCTTTCCATGTAGTCTCTTGGAAAAATGGGATCCTACCAATTTAAGTTTTGTTTTATCTACCTTTAATAGCAATTTGTTACATAATGCCTGCGTAAACCTTTTAAAATATGATAAAAACCTAAAAGTCAGAAGATCTTACACAGCTTTAAATATTCAATCTGCCAATTATGAAGTTTACCTCTTACAAGAGAAATTAGAATATAAGTCAATGAAAGTAAAATACAACAAAACCTTGTGGGATGCTGCTAAAGCAGTACTCAGAGAGAAAATTTAGCATTAAATGTTTAGAATGGACAAGAAAAGTTTCAAATAAATAAGCTAAACTGTCTTATAAAACTAGAACAGTAAACTCAAAGGAAGATGAAATAAGGTAAAATAAAAAGAAAAATGTTTATCACATTTAAAAACAGAAAAGCAATTGAAAATGTCAACAAAATCAACACGCTTTATAAAATAGGTAAGTCTTTAGACAGACAAAAATAAAAAAATAAAGAAGACATATTACTTCTATTAGTATATTGGGACAGAACAGAAGATATCATTATGACAACACATAGAAGAAATGGATAATATTATGTTAGACACATATTATACTCCAAAACTTGACAACTTAGATGAACTACACCAATTTTTGTGAGCCATACACTATGATAATTCACAGGAGAAAAGGTGATCACCAAAATCTATTAAAAATTAATCTGTTAAATTGAAATTGTGCTTATAATTCTTCCTGAGGAGAAAATGTCAGACTTCTGTGTTTCAGGGACAAATTCTTCTTTTTAAAATGTAAGGGAAAAGCAACACTTTACACAATCTCTTTCAGAAAATAAAAAGAAAGGAACTTTGCCCCTCTCTTCCTATAAGGTCAGGATCAGCCCGAAACCAAACTTAAACAAAACAATCCAAGGAAAGAAAGCTAAAGGTCCCTATCCTTCATGATTTTTATTTTCAACTCTGTCCAAAAAATATTAACAAATCACAGTAATCATATAGCTGGTATTGATGGAAATTTACATGACTATAGAAAGCAATAGATAGCATGTAAATAGACAATTGTAAACACCACTGAATAGTTTTATCAAAAGTAGAAAAGAAATTCAATGGAGAACATGCAGTCTCTTTAACAAACGGTGTTCAAACAATTGGATTTCACACTTAAAACATAGCAAAATTAACTTAAATTTCATATATTGCTCAAAAAGTATCTTTAAATGAATCATAGAGCTATATCCTTTTAAAATTATAAAACTTTGAGGCTAAAACATGGCAGGATATCTGCAAAATATAGGATTAGAAAGAGCTCTTGATACCATAAGCACCATCCACAAACAAATCGATTAGCAATTTTATCAAAAATTAAAAATATCTACTATGTAAAAGAATTGCTTAAAAAACAAAACCACAAAATACTGTATATTTTTAATTCACATACTGAAAAAGACTTCCATTTAGATTACAAAAAAAATATTTAACTCAACAGTAATTTAACTCAACAGTAAGAGAACAAAATATCCAACTAGAAAATGTGCAAAGTCCAGACATTTAACAAGTATATATGAACAGCAGATAAGCACAAGAAAGGATGTTCAACACCATTAACCTCTAGGGAAATGTAAATTAAACACTAGATTAGATAACACTAACATTAAAAAATTGCTGACCTAAGGATAACAAGGATACAATTCAGGTGGATCTTTTATGATACACAAAAACCAAACTGATGGATCTCAAGGGACTCAAATAAAAAGTCAACATTTAAATTTATGTATTTTTCAGTTGATAAAACAGTGTCTAATTGATGAAATTACAGCAGTGGAGAATAAATCAGTAATTGCCATGGGTTTAAAGATAGAGGAAGATCGTGATTTCAAAATCTGATTTGTAAACCATACACAATACTGCAAAGCAATATACCTCAAAACTGTTAAAATAATTTTGCTACCTGATTTTGGTGCTTGTGACATGAATATTTGTGATGAAAATATAATGATAGATTATGTAACTACACATATTTGCACACATGTTAAATTAAAAATCTGATCAAATTAAAATAAAGTCTGTAGTTAATTTAAGAGTATTTACTGTCACGTTCATGGTTTACATTTACTGTGGGTTTATAATATGTTATTGAATGAAGCTGAGTAAATGCCCACATAGGAACTCTCAGTAAAATTTTTGTAATTTCTATATGATTCTCAAATTCCTTTCAAATAAAGAGTTATTTTCAATCATTGAAATAAATTAATTACAACCTATATGTAGATTTGGTCTACTAAAAACTGTAAAATACTGATAAACACTTAAAAATGAGAACTTATAATATATTTATGATTAGAATAGTCAGTATTGTTAAGATGACAATTCTATCAAAATCAATTTATAACTTTAATGTAAACTGAATCAAAATATCGTCAAGATTCATATTATGGAGATCGATTTCATTATTCTAAAATTTATATGGAAATAGAGCAACCAAATTTAAAGTAAATAGCAAAGAGGACCCACACTATGCAATTTAAAATTCCAATTTGTTCACCAGAATTTGCTCCTGTTATTCTCCTATAATATTTTTATTTCTGTAAATCAATAATAATCAATAATAATGACTCCATTTTCTTACCTCACTTTAGTTATTTATGTCTTCTTTCTCTTTTTTCCTTATTAGTCTACTTACAAGTTTGAAAATTTTGTTGATGTTTTCATCAAACCAACTTTTGCGCTCACTGCATTCTTTTTATTATTTTTCTATTCTGCATTTCCTTTGTTTCTGCTTTAAGCTTTATTATTTCCTCCTGATAGCTTTGTGTTTGGTTTTCTCTTTTTTTTCCTTTATCAAAATATTACATTCGATTATTAGTTTCAGATCATTCTTCCTATTTAATTTAGATTTTTACAGCTATGTCTTATGTCATCCAGTGAACACTGCTTTGCTCTACATCTTACAGTTTTTAGAATACTATGTTTTCACTATTATTCATTCCTAATTTTTTCTAATTAGGAATAATTTCTAATCTCAACTTATTAATCTATTATTATTATTTATTATTTTATTATATTACTTATCATTTTACTCATTGGTTTTTTAAATTTATGTGGTTTTGTTTCAAATTGTTTATAAATTTTCCAGTTTTTCTTTCTCTGATGTACAACTTCATTTCATTGTGGCCAAAGAAGATACTTAGAAAAATTTAAATGTTTTAAAGTATATTGATATTGTTTTGTGGTCTAATATATTTCTTCCTTTAATATAGTCAAAGTTTGCATCTACATTTGTGGGTTCTCTTGTTTGGTGTACACATGTTTATAATAATTATATAAAAGCTTTCATAAAAGCTTTCTTTATGAATTGACCCTTCTATCAATAATGTTATTCTTGAACTCTTATAATAGTTTTTGACTCAAATTCTATTTTTTTCTGATATTAAAATAGCCATTGCAATACAACATTCTATTGGTAATTACTTAATAGAGTATCTTTTTCACCCTTTTATTTTCAGTTGATTTCTGGTTTTGCTTATAAATATTATCTTTATCTTCATTACAGGTCATGTAACCTGACTTATTATATTAACCTTGATTGTATTTGCAAGTTTATTTGTGACAATACTTTAATTCTTCTATCATTATAAACTATGAATACAACCATTAAATATTATTAATGAAGTTAATCTAACAAATAAAAACAGTATGTGAAACATGAAAATAAATTACTAAGACCTAATTATGCTTTTTCTCCATTTGTTTGTGGATAGCCTTCTGGCATTATAGAAATTCAAAGGTTAAAGAATAATCTTATACTGATGAAAAAGGAAACTTCTGTAGAAAAATCAGGCTTCATCTCAGACAAGGGGAAAAAAGAAGACATTCAGGTATAGGGAACTCATATAAGAAAAGATACCATTTGAGATTCAGAAGGTACATTTGAACGATACATACTCATGTGAAGCTTGTTTGTAAGAATAATTTCCTATTTTTTTAAAAAAATATCTACCTTTTTTTAGTTGTGAAAATTCAGTGGGATTACCTCTTTGGAGTATAGTCTACAAAGAATCACTGAATCATTGACTTCTTTACTGTTTTATAACAGGTAGCTCAGGGACCTATTGCCCTTTTATAACATATTTATCCTTCAATTTACCTAAAGCTTCATTTAAAACTAAAATTTGCATATTGAGGTGGGGAAAGATGGTTAATGTAAACTTAATTATCTTTTGAAGGAAAAGTCTGTCTGATAGAATGCAGACTGGAAAGAGACTCGGATCACAGACACTGGCAATGGCATATATCTGTGGGAGTACTCCCTTTTAACTCAACAGTGGCTTTATTTGCAGATGCTGACTCTGGACCCACATCTGCACTTAGATGCAGAGTCATGACTGATGCTGACATCTACAAAAGCCATGCTACTGTGAAGCTGTAGCTTCAGACAGATTGCATAATATCAACCTGAATACATTATCCTTCTTATGATTATTTTCTTAAATTCTAAAACACATGCCTATAGTTCATTTTGTATGAATTCCTGTGCTGTGTAATATTTTCTTCCTGCCATGGATCTAAGAGGAGTCTTTTTCTTTAGGGAGCAGCATTCTTCTTTGATCAACTTATTAATTTCAAACTTTAATAAAATAACATATCTTGGATGTTGGATTTCACCATGGCAAAGTTTGCTTACAGGCATGAAAGAAGTTCACAGGTAGATCACTAGCTAAAGAAGTCTCAGCAGACCAAGATTAATCTCAGATTGACCTGGTTTCTTTCAGTACTACCTTAACACTGGTCAGTGGTAACCCTGAGTTTTCCCATTACCTTTGAGCTACCTTTATATCACAATAGCAATGTTATTGTTAAATCAGGATATAACTGAACACTGCCTTTTTTGATCCCTAGAGATTGCCTCATACAGAAAGTAACATTTAATACAGAAAGTACTGAGAGTTAAACCTGTTGAGCACAGCCGACACTTCAGAAACCATTTTTTTTAAATTTACAACACTTTTCAAGTTAGTTTTGCTGTGCTCCCATTTTACAGTTTAAGAACTGTGTTTCAGACAGTTTAAGTAAATTTCCTACATCATTCAGCTAAGAAGTAGCCAGTCCAGCTTCACTTTCCATCAACCACGGTAGAGAATGTAAATTATAGATGGAATAATAAAGAACATGGGAGCACTCTGCACAACAAGAAAGAAAGATTAAAATGCAAAAATTTCAGCATATAAAGCATCTATGTTGAGAAAGAATATGTAACGCAAATGTAAATTATATTAAGAAAAAGGCTAGAGGTAATGCGACAACAACGAGGATTTGGAAATAGGCAGATCACGTTAAGTTCTGAATATTCCAGTATGAAATAAATGGATGATAGTTGGGATGTGAACTGATTTTAAATCAAGTGTTAACTCTGAATTCCAACCTGATTAAAGATTTTAACATATTTTGAAGAGCCACTCCAAATATTTGTTTCAACAATAAAATTCTACAAAAAGAAAAATCACAGAGGCAAATACCTACATTCTGTTATCAATGTAGTAAAGAGACTATACTTGACCATAAACATTTATCAGACTACCCAAAAATGATGAAACTATTGACATGATGATCAAACTAAAAAATTCATTAGCCTACATTTTTAATGCAAAGTCCTTTTTCCCCCTTAGTGTAGTTGACACAAATTAAGTAAATAATAAAGAAGAAAATCTTGGGAGACATACATCCCAAAGAAATCAGATTCCCTTTAGACCTGTATTAACAGTGCAATTAATTTTGTTACAAATAACATTTCTTTGCTGCAGTTTTATGCTCATGATGAAACTTTATAATTATGAATTTCCTTATCTTCTAGAGGGGGTATGGAAAATATATAAACAGAGAAAAAAGCAAAGCTGCACACAGAACAGAGGTCAGCTACTAATAGCACAGTCAGACTATTACTTGGTTTTGGCAATAAAGTTCTGTTGGTGTAAGTTACACTCATTTGTTAAATATTGTCTGTGTTGGATTTCATGGTCCAGTGACAGAGCTGAATAGCTGCTAAAAGGGACTATCTGGTGTGCAAACCTCAAATATTTACTACCCAGCCCTTTCCAGGGAGTTTGCTGACCCTAATAAATTGTATTTCTGTTTGCAGCAAATGCATTGGAGTAACATAAAGCAAAGAAAGGCTGGAGAAAGAAATTGTTAATATGTAATATAATAATATGATATGATATAGGTTGAATGGATGAATGAAAAATTGTTGAAAATCTCATGGGAAAGGTGTTATCTGAGCAAATACCATGTACCTTCCAAATCAATCTAGTTGACATATTTTATGGCTTATCTTTCTGTTGATGATCTCTCCAATTCAATGATAAATTCTCTATATTAGCACCGTATTACTTGGTACCTGTTTAACTGTAATAACATTGCGGCTTAGGTGTTCAATATCCATCTCTCTCTCTCTCTGGTGACCCATGCCACTCCATTTATTCAGATGAACCTTTTAAAATTATTTCACTCCTGTTTAAAAAGCTGCTACAGCTTCCCATTACAGTGGTATGAAAATCTAAATCTCCTAGCCAGGACTCAATATACTTCAAAATCTCTCTCATAATAACATCCCCTCCCCCAGTCAAACCTTACCCCTCATTGTTTCTCTGCCATTTCTAAGGTTTCAGGTTGTCTTTGATGCCTGGCATGGCCTTTCTCCCTAACCTTTCAGGACAGAATGAAGTTTAAACTGAGCAGAGAGCTGAAGAGGGAGAAGGAGTGAGTCCAGCAGATAGATTCCTGAAGAATGAGCCATGCAAGCTGAGTAGACAGAGAAGACCAGTGGCAAGAGGGTGTTGGTGTGTTTGGAAAGCTTCTAGGAGGCTGGGGTGACTGGAGCACAGTACTGAGGGTCCAGTGGTGAGGTAAGGGAATAGGCAGAGAAAAGGGGGGAGGGGTGAGAGCTCAGAGTTGGACTCTTGTCACAGGAGTCATCAAAGGTGTGAGGGACTTGAATAGAGATCAGATTTCCCATTTTAAAAGGATCACAGCTGCTGTGTTGGGAAGAGCAGAGGTAAAAGAAGGAAAATAACTAGGGACTGTTGAAATGAGTCACAAGGACACTGTGATAGAAAACTTGCTGCATTCACTGCATTCTCGATAGTTGAGAAAGCAGAACCAACCTGATTTTCTGTTGGATAGGCTGCAGAGCATATAGAACACATGAAACCAGAGAATTTAAGGTTTTTGTCTAATTATCCAAAAAAACCCAGTTGACATTTATTAAGGTTAGAAAAGTGAAGGAGGGGAAAGAGACTTTTACTTGCAAAGTTTGAGGTATCCTTCTACCTTCATGTAAATATAATTAAGTAGAAATCTGGATATATGAGTACTGAGCTCAGAGCAGAGGTAGAAAGGAACAGAGCTCAGAAACAGAAATGCCCATGCCTATAGATTCACATTTTTATCATGAGGGTTTATAATTATAAATCTGCATTAGAGATATGTCTTCTATCTCTAATTGGTGTGTGGAAAAAGAAAACACTTACAATTACCTGAAATTATTCTCTAATTTAAATGAAAATACTAGTGTATTACACAGTTTTAATGTCCAGAACTTCCCTGACATGCAATTTCTATATATCAAAGAAACATTGCTTTAATTTTGTTTCTGAAGTGTCAAAAAGTATTATTTCCCATTTTGGAAAGTTATATTGCTGACAGAAATGCAGCTTGAAGTAATTGGGTCCCCTACAACATATCTTTATTTTCTTTCATTTGGAACAACTTTTTTAGGCCACTTCTAATTACAGGAGTAAACATCTCATTAAGTCACATAAGTCACTTAGGTTGTTATACCTGAACACATACAGATTGCAATACTTATTTTTAAACTATTTTTATGTTGACTTGGTATGCTAGCTAATACATTATCATATGTATATATATATATATAAATTTTCTTTTTTCCCTCTTTTATATTATTTGCAAGGTTTTCAGGTATTGATTGTTTTTCCTGAACCAGTACCTCCATCTTGTAATTCATTCCTTTCCATCTAGTTTATAAACTATAAGTCAGGCATATGTGCTAATGGATGGATGCTTTTCACCATCATTTACAGAGATCTTACAAAACATTTGTATTGAAAAGGAGGTGCTGATAGGGCTGAAACTCTGCGCTCTCAGAACAGCACCTTCTAATTCCTCAGCACACATCATGGAACCTCCAGCCCTGCTCTTGGGCGGGAAGTTCTCCCAGGACAGGGCAGATGATGAATGAGACACAGAGTTAATGAACCACACAATGGGCATTATACAAGCCATAAGGCGGGGCTGGCCTTGTAGGCTTTTAGTTTTGCTCCATTGATTTCAACTTTAAGTAAATCTAAAAATGGCAAAATTAGCATTTTTACTACCATTCTTCAAAGACACAAATAAAACGAACAGTTCACCTCTACACTGTTCTCTGAGTTGAACAGTGTATTTTATAGCACCGTTCTTCGACATGTCACCACTCCAATCATGTCAACCTTGCTTAAGAAGCAGCACTGGATGATATTTTTATTCTCCTTTGTTATCAATTGTAATTCACTAACAGATGCTGGTTGTTTGTTTAATTAGGCACTCATAATTTGATAATGGATCCCCCAAATTTCACCTTATTTTCATTGTCATATTTGGGTTTTACTTCTGCTATATATGCACTGAAAACTTAATGAACTTTTTCTGACAAATAAAATGCATGCCTGAAGATTTGAATTAGATTCAGAATATACTTAAGAAAGGCTTAGAAAGCTCTCAAATTCCTCTTAGTCATTTGTGGCCATGCAGACCATTTAGAAAACCTGGGTCTCAAGAAAGAGAGTTAATCCAAGACCAGGAAGATTTGAAACGAAGTGAAACAAGCATTCACACTGTTCACACCAAGACAGCAGAAACATGAAGGCTTAGCCAGCAGGTGGCCGCAGTGGAAAATAGCACATTCAAAATGAATTGTCTTGGCAAAGCCAGTTTACTCAAATCCACAGCTCAGCATAGAGAACTTCTAGCTCTAATTGGCTAAAGTTTTTCAAATATTTATTCTTGATTCTGAAAAATAGACTCAAAAATCTGTGTATCCAAATACACAAGGAAAAGAGACCTTTTTAAAAGTCATAATAGAGCAAGCAGAAGAATGGGTGTTATGTATGTATGAGTACATGTATATGGCACAGTAATTACAGGAATTTGTCCTCCAGCCACATCAAAATGGATTGTTTTACACATTTTCCCTCTCAACTTACTTTGTGCAGAAACAAAAATATTGCCATTTCCTGTTACAGAATCTTCGTACATATGGTTTCGTCTACGCAGGATCAAAGTAACATTCTTATGGCTAACCCTAATCATTACTGAGGTTTATTTTGCTTGTTTTGGCAAACCCAAAAAAATATTTCAGAGACTTTTCTTCATTCTTAAATTTAATATATAATACTCCTTATAGTAATTTTTTTTCTTTCATAAGACTTTTAAGGTCTTATGTGGTGCTTTACACAGTTGATCACTTTCTAGCTGGCAGTTTCTCCCACAAAACTACAAATTGTACTATGGAGAAGCAAGCACACCTCTGAGCAACTCCATTGTGAGGGGACACTAGCATCCTGCGGTTGGTTTTGCCTTGCATTTTTAAGTTAATGATTTTAATTTGTATGTCTCATCACAATAAACTGTAACAGTGAGCATAACAGCTTTTCTGTTTTTCCTCTGGTAAATGATCAAAACTGAGGGTAGTCTTGTAAACCCTGAAAACATTTCCAGTGCTAAATCCAATTTTCCCTCCCATATTGAAAAAAAAAATGAAAGATTGAAATACGTGGTTTTCTGTGAAATCATCCAGTTCAATATTTATTTCTTCCCATCTCTAACTTAAACATTTCTTTCTTCACTATTGGGGATTTATATGTGACTATAGGTCTGAGTGGTTTGTATTTTCTATTCCTGTTTCTCTCTCTCTTTACATATATAATATAATGTATATATAGAATGACAAAAATACTTGATTGTTGCAAAAATAGAATAAAGGAGCCATTAGGTGTATGTTGAATACTAGGCGTTTTTCCAGTTATTAAAATTGCATAGCAAATTAATTAGTCACTGTAATAACTAATGTCATTTTAAAGACAATTAATTTGGAATAGGTTCCATAATTTATGTAGTAAGGCTAGAACCAGTCTCAATGAAGGTATAAAGAAATAGCATCAGGTAAAGTAGGATGCCATGTAATGAAGCAAATTATTAAGAAGTACTGGATGTTAGGATAAGTAGTAGTTATTAGATGAGTAAGTAGTTATTATTTATTATGAACCAAAATAAATAGGATGGTAAGAATGGCAGATTAGTCCACATATTGGAGTGGTCAGAAGAAAGTTCAAATCCAGTCCCTACAAAGTCTGAATCAAATACAGGAAAGGGATCAAGCCAAGAGAGATACAAAGAAAGACAAAACTCTAACTATGAAATCATAGATTCCTTTTTTGCAAGCATAAATTAGAGTAACAGATAGTGATAAACTACTCAAATGTTTGAGAAAGAATCCTGTGTTAACAGGAACAAATAACTGTAGAAAATTCAGAGACACTAGAATAAGGAAAAATATATTTCATATATATAGTTACATTATCATATATATTTACATATATATGCATATATAGGGCATATAATTCCTTAACTTCCACATTTCCTCTTTTCAAATATTCTCATAAATATATCAAAGTTTAAATATGCTAAAGAATGATACTGTGATATATTGCTTTGTTTTTTTGTGTGTGTTTGGTTTCTATTGTGAACATTATTAGTTCCTGGATTTCTTAAATTAACAGCCAATTCCATTTCCTGTTAACACCTTTATGAACAACAATGCACAATTTTATTAGTGCTGCCCAGGTAGAATGAGCATGAAATGTTTGCTAGAAACATTTGCTAGATTCCTGCTATTATATATAATATATATATAAAATATGTATATATTACATATAAATTTGTATATATGTATATATAATATATTATATCATGTATATTATATATACATATATAACAGAACATTAAGCAACAAATGAACTTCAGAGATATTAAATACCTTAATACTTATGTATGTTAAGGACTACACTTACTAACAAGGTTTAATTGATCATTGAGATAAAGAATGATTTTTTGGTTCTCTAGTGAAGGAGAATTTTGTAAGAGAGAAATTGTCATTTCCAGAAACTTATTATGATGGGTGAACCTTAATGAACAAGGGTTCAATTTCCACTTGTATTATATCTTTGCTTGGTACCATAGATCTGAAATTGTGGGAAAAATAGGACAGAAGTCTTCCAACCAACAAGCCACATTTTTTTTGTTAACATTTTTTAAATTTTTATTTTTAAATAAATTATATATATATATAATTTTTAAAATATATATATATATATTTCACATCATTGTGATCCCTGGGGGTCACCCATCACCTCCCCTCCCTGACCACTCCAGCTGCTCCCCACCCCCCACAGTTGTCTACTTTTGTTTGGCTGTCCGTATATCAGTGAAACCATTTGGTTTATGTCTTTTTCCTTCTGACTTGTTTCTGCCAATATGATTTTTTCTAGGTCCATCCATGTTACCATAAATTCATCAAATTTGTCATTTTTAATTGATGTGTAATATTCCATTGTATGTATATACCACATCTTTTTTATCCACTCATTGTCTTGGGTCATTTGGGTTGTTTCCTTGTCCTTGCAATTATAAATAGTGCTGCAGTAAACATCCGGGCACAGGTGTCTCTTTGTACAAGCATTGAAGTCTCCTTTGGGTAGATTCCTAGAAGAACAATTGCTGGGTCAAGTGGTAGTTCCATTTTCATTAGTTTGAGGGATCTCCACACTGCTTTCCACAGTACAAGCCACATTTATAATGTAGCTTCTGCCACCCATGTTCCCTCAGGTTAGTACCATCTGTATGTAGCAGTTGCTTGTCAAAAATCCACTTTAACAACAAGGTTTATTTATAAGGGAATATTAATAGGGAAAACAAAAAGTCCTTAAAGCCACAAGTTGCCAATGATCTTACTCCAATTAATATTTTCAACTCCAAATGTTCCAAAACACAAGTCCATGATGGTGTCCCTTTGTCTTTCCCATCCGGAGAAGCAGGCACTCTGCCAAGTCCAGTCTTTCTGCAGCATTTTCTCTTTGCTTTTTTCCAGTGTTCTGAGCTCCTCTGTTGTTCCAGGGCTCTTCAAACTACTTCCACAATTGCTGATGCACAAATCAGCTTTCCAAATCCCTGGCCATCTCCAGGTACCAGCTCATTATGCCACCTTGCTGTGGTGCCACTCCTCCACACTGGCCACTCTTCTACTGGCCATCATGGTTCTGATAGAGGGTGCTACCCCCCATTATCTCCTGTTTAAGATTACAGATTTCAAGGACAGGTATGCTAAAATGTGGGAATGACCTTAGTTGGAATTTCCCTTCAGGGAGATGCAGGAGGGAGGAAGTGAAATGATCCAGGTGCGGTTCCTGGAAGGCAGGAAGTCAGGATATATAAAGGGTGTGAAAACAGAGAGATTCCAATATGGAGATCGGATAGAGGGAGATACAATGGAGGAGAGATTGGAATCGGTCATTTTGTAGCGTAAAGATGTGAGCCATGTGGACTTGGCCATGTGGCCACCTGGGGCCTGCAGCCTTGGCTGACCCAGACTGGCAGCATGTGTGCTAAATGCAGTTAAGAAGTTTGCAGATTTGAACTCCATGTTGGAGTTTATTTTGTCGAGTATGACTTGTGTCTGAAAGAGGCCATGCAAAAGTTAGGCCTGAAAAGAAAGTGAACTTTGCTGGTCCCGCACCATGGAGTTCCTGCTACCTGGAAGACAAGGAGAAGACAACGTGGAAGACGAGGAGCAAGTCAAGGGAGCAGCCAAAGGAACATCTCTTCAAGCATCTGGAGATGAACTCTGACTGGACATTGGTGAAATGATCAGGACTGAGAGACTGAGGATTTTTGGGCAATCTGGGAAAGGGCTTTGGACAATGCTGAGAAAGGTTTTGGACAATGTTTAAGTAATCTGAGTTTTGCTTACATGTTTCTTTTGTAGTAATTAGGAAATCACTTTGTTAGAAATAAATTAGTCTGCACTGACAGTCTTGCTTTGACTTGGAATTTTGGTTGAGAAGGCTGGGGATGTTGGAAAGAACCCACAAGAGTTTAAACTATGCTTTTAAGTTTTTCTTTTTAGGTCTGAAAGAGGGAAAGAATGCAGAGAGCAGCTGGCTGGCTTTCGCATATCAATGTTAAAGGTGATCAGTGAAAATGCTAATGAACAGTTTGTAGCCTGCTTCCTAGAGAGAGAAGCAGGCAGATAAATGTGTCCAGTTTCAGTTAAAGGTAATTGTTAATGCAACTGCTTGGAGCCTGCTTCAGAGAGAGAAGCAGGCCTGTAAGTGTTTAAGACAAAGTCAAAAAGTCCCCTTGTGGTCACCCTGTTTCAGTTCCTTGTCACCACCAATTCACTCTTCCAGGGGACTTCTGCCCAGCCTGGTCACTCAGGTTACTTTCTTTATCTGCCTGTCATTCTCATATCTCTAGCTTTCCCAAAAGTCTCTCAGTCCCTGCTCCTTTCCTTTTTATCCCCCTTTTTTTTTCCTTTCTAAAAGCCAATTTCCCTCTACATACCCTCTCTAGGTGATTCACTTTCTCCCCCCCCACACCGGAATTTGAAATAGAGTAAAAGTACCATCATTCTGTTTATGCCAGTACCCTTATCCTGTTTAGGCCATCTTTTACCTCTGTGTTTTTCAGGCATAGTTAATGGCGTCAATGCCAAAATGTTAACTGCTCATATTGGGGTCCCAGCTTCAGATCAACTACTCAATTCTTTATTACAGAAAACTCCAGGATTCATAACAATAGCAAGCATCTCTGCTTTATAACCTGAAACACTAAGAACTTCTAGAGAAAAATCACACAGATTCAGTTCATTGTCAACTTTGCAACTCAATGTAACACTAGCTGGCCTCCTAGTTGGCACTCTGTATCCCTTCTAATCATTTATTTTCTTCATCCTAACATTAACTTTTCTAGACATTCAGCATTCTTTCCAGTTACACAGTATTGATCAGAGATATTTGCTAATTTAAGATGATAAGACATTGTTAAGCTTGGAAAGAGTTCATGGAACTCTTAACCTCATATAGATGATTCTAAAACATAAAAACAGGTAGAGAGATGGAGCTTCAAATAAAGGAAAAAAAAATCTCCTATCTCTCTAGCCCCCTCTGGCACACTAGAGAGTGGGCAATAGCACATCTTTCACTTGTAACCCAGCTTCCTAACCTCTTTAAAATGTCCCAAAAAACATAAAACCTATTAGTGATAGCTATTGCCGCCAAAGGTAAATTCTCCTATTATCGCGCATCCCTGCATCCTGCCTGCTGTATGTCAAGTATGCTTTGCTACTTCCTCATTAAGTCATTGTAACGTTTCCTTGCTAAGGTATATAAGTGGTTTCTCAGTTTCATTAAAGTTAAACCTAGACATGCTTCCCTAAATCCTCATTCTGTAGGCTAGCCTCACAGATCGCTATCAATCTCTTCTGTGTCAATTTCTTCTTTGCACATGGAACTCCTAACAGATGATTGTATCTGTATTTGTTATATTTTAAGCATCCTCTTTTATGTCTTTCTGTTGAAGTTTGATTCTTCTGCTAGTTTGTGACCCTTCAAACAACCTTTTTCCTTCTGTAACTTTATTGTCTTTCTGGCTGGGATTTTCTAAATCTCCCATTTTGGCTACTTTTCATTTCATACAAACATATGAAGATATCTCTCATATTTAACAAAAACATACAGACTACACAAGACATTTATCAGGATGACTAAATTATGCTTTGGGAATAGCTAGGAAATCTTACTGTCTTAAAAAATATTTACTCCTGTCTCATTATTTACTCCTGTCTCATTATTATACTCAAAAGTCAAAAAGTTTCCTCACCCTAGTTCTTCAGAGTCTATGATAACAGAGACATCACTGTTATAACACAAGGCTTCAGGTTTAACGCTGTAGACAGTGATGGTATGGAGGATTATGCACCAATTCTAAATGATTCTGTCCAAAAGCAACATGTTGCTTCTGTTTTTGCTTTACTTGAAATCAAGTAAATCACATGTCTAAATTAAGCATAACAGGAAATCTCATAATTGTGAACTTATCACTAAAGGAATTCTTAAAATATCGGTGTCTTAAAAATCTCCCACAAATACACACCCTCCTTTGAAACCTACAAAGTCTATCTCACACTTTATAGTCAGACAATGGTCTGATTTTACAATCTACAATTCCTATTATCCCATTTTATTTTGAACACTGTTCAGATTTTTTTTTTCTGGAGACAGCAATAATTTCCTTTGAGAATTGCTGAAGTGTTTCTCCATTACTTTCTATAATTCAATGATGTTTAAAAATCTGACCCTATTCCAATTTTGATGGTTTTTTCTTTCTCAGAAATGTTTAGATTATTACATTTATCCCTAGTGTCCTAAAACTTTGTGATAAAACCTTTTGGTTTCATAGTTATTCTGTTTTCATGATGTTGGTCTTTTTAAAATCTATTGTGTTTAGAGCTGTTGACCACTTTGAAGTTGGGTTCTAAAAATTATTACGTAATTTTCTTCTGTTTTCACAATTCTTTGGTTTTCTAGAATTCCTATTAATGCTAGACTGATGCCTTAATTTGATTCTTTCCCTCTTTTATAAATTTAACTCTATGTCTTTTTATTCTGTTTTCTAAGGAAGTTGCTTTTATCTTTTAACATTTCTGTGAAGTTTTAATAGCTTTCATATTCTCCATTTCCAAGATTATTTATTCTATTAATGTTCTTTTTATAGGATTTGTTCTGACTTTATGACTGCACTGACTTCTTTTATATTTTTTTAGTACATTCGTGGTTATATTAGTGATTCTGGGGAAGCTTTATTCTGCTCTCTATACTCTTTCATCTAATTTCTTTTTTCCCCATACATTTTCTTTGCTCTTTGACCTTTATATTAAAAGTTTTCTTTAAAAAAATCCATCTCACTCTTCACTGCCAACTCCCTTAAAAGTGAAGCATTAACATACTTCTAGGAAGTTTTGCATGCACAGACAAGTCTTGAAAGAGGTAGACTTCATTGTGAAGTCTTGAGTAGAAATCTTAAAATTTTGTTAGGAAACTGACTATGAGTAACAATAGACCTGTTTTCTTATGGTCATCATTTACCAGAGAAGAAAAAAGTAGGCAAGCTATACTGTTTGTACAAATCTGATTCTCATTGTTCTGGGTATCATTTTAGTTAAACTATTATTGTACAACAAACTAAAAACTTAAACAACATTTATTTATTAAACATTAAAAACTTAAACAACATTTATTAATTAAAAACTTAAAACAATATTTATTTTCTCACAATTCAGCGCTCAGAAATCTGGATACAGCTTAGCTTAGTCATTGGGCTCTGGATCCCTCAGTAGAGTAAAAAACTACTCATTTTGAACTGAAAGTTTAAAAGTTCTGAAAGTCCCTCAGTCCTAAAAAAAATGGACAATTCATCACCCTACAAAATTGTAGTCATGTTAAAGTTCCACTCGGAAGGCTGCTTGTACTTCTCTCAGTTGTTGGAAGGCTATGTTTCTTCTCTTATATTTGACAGAAACCCCTCTTATTTTTTCTTTGTGATAGCTCCATAAGTCTGCTTCATAATCTGAGCAAACAAGAAATCAACAAATTGCCAGCAAGAATGCTAGTGAAAAGAAAAAAAAAAAAAAAGAATGCCAGTGAGAAAGAAGTAAAAAGTAAAAATTTTTGTCACTTAATCATGGAGATGGCATTCCATCACCTTACAATATTTTATTTATTAGAGGCAGATTATCAAGCCCAACTGTACACTAAGGAAGGAATGACCAAGGGGTTGAAGATTAGGAAGGGGGGACTATTGAGAGAAACACAGAAGCTGCTCACTGCTAAGTCTAATGAGGTGATGGAGGTGTGCAGGAAGTAGATTCAAGGGAGATTGCTATTTGATTTATATGATTTCAGCATTGTTGATTGTAGATATGTTCAGTGCCCCTCATACAAACTCCCTTTAATTCAACTCCTCCAAAGAGTAAAATACCAGCAGTCTACAGAAGGTAGAAAGATTTTTTCAACTGTCATATGGGGAAGGGGATGAAATCTAAGAACAAAATGAATCTTCTGGGGCTATTCAAACAAAATTATTCCTGTTAATTTTATCATTGACCTGATATGTCTTCCATTCCTGAGTCTTTTGTGGATTCTGAAACACAACTTTTTCTTGCTGTCATCACCTAAGTACCTAACATTATAGAAGCTAAAGCCTCCAACTTGCCCATAAATGTCAATTTTCCTTAACCACGTCTTTCTGTCTGCATGACCATAATTCCATTGTCTTAAGTTATCTTCAGCCATATTAACTGTGTCCTTATGATGTTATGCTTTTCAAGCCCCTCTTCTTTCAAAATGGTATTTCCAGAGGGAATCTGGTATGCTCAATCTATGAGGTTAAATCTTAATCTGTATTTCCTTACAACCCCTACAATGCATTTTCCTTTTAATACCCATGCTCATAAATTTATTTATGCATTGCTATTACCTGGCCTAATCACCAAGACATACTCAGTATTTAAAAATAATAAGTGGATGCAACCCAATCAACTTGACTCTTGAATATAATGTGATCTAGAATAATCAAAAAGAAATCTTAATGTGGGAAGCTAATGAGTAAGCAAACCAAAAACTGCCACTGACCTATTGTCCTCAGGTGCTAAGGAGGAAATTAAACAAGGAACGGAAAACCTCATAGGATATTAGTACTAGGAAGATAGGGATGATTTCCTTTCTTATATATTATAGTGACTATTCAATATATAAACACTGACTGCAACAAAGTATGTGTTCAACAAATATTCTTGGATGTGCAATGACAGGGGTGCACAGAAGATCAGAAGACTTGGATGTGAGGTGATAACAGTTGCATTACTTCAAGCAAAGTAATCATCTCATGAAGTCTGCATTTCTTTATCTTGAAACATCAACAGTGATATTCGCCCCCTGATATTGCTCTGTGGACATTCAGGGATGCATAACAATGCATTTGGAAATGCATCACTACCAAAATTTTCTCAAAATATATTTTTACTTTTCTTATAAACAAAGATCATATTTAGAAAACAAATCAGATTTTTTTACTAAATGCAAGTTCCAAATACCTTAGATTATGACTTGTTTTAAACAAAATATGAACATTTCCTTTTCCTTTCTCTAAGGGTGGTATGTACATGAATGGGGAGAGGAGGCAGTCACTTGTAAGAATTTTAATCATAAGCCCTAGTCATACTGTAACTAGAAATCCTCTCACATTTCACAGAGATTTGTATTGAAATTAATTCATTCCTTGCAATATACTACATTTTCTCCTGTCATTAAGACTAAATGTCTCTTCATTTCCCATTTAGGAAACCTGGTGTTTCTTGTATCCAAGACCCTGATACTCTTCTTTCCCTTTTCCAAGTGCCTCCACACTGACCACTTGCTGACCTCAGCCTTATAAGTCAAAGTTGGAGCTAATAGAAGCTGGCAGATACCTAAACTCTTAATTGAATCTCTAGGACTTTATTGACTTTCCCCCCCTTCTCTCTCCTCCCTCCTTCTTTCTATTCCTCTTATTTTAGAGAGAAGTTTTTCATTAGTGAATACAAAATATTTAGGTGTCTTGACATCCCTAGAGTGGTAGTGATTGCGTTGTGCATTAGCTTGAAAGTTCATTCGCAGCTTAATAGGCCTGAAGAGGAATGGATGCACTTTGGCTAAACCAAGAGAGCTGATTGCTACCTAAATAACTAATTCATCTTCATAGCAGATGGATGTCAAGGATATTCAAGAGCAGATACACCCAAGGTCATGCCAATTAGTTGTGGAGAAGAGCTTGACTAGAAGGTAATTTGAGATATAAACAGCCTTCATTTCCCAAACCTAGACCAATAATGAACATCTTATATAGCTGAAAGGCTCTGGAAAGGCAACAAACTTCTTCCAAGGAATTAGGGACCCTGGGGATGAATTTTTCATAAAATGATGCATCCACTGGAGAAATTATTAGCAAAGAAAAGAATTATGATCTCGACACTTTTTAATTCTTTTGTTGTTGATTTTTCTTCTTTACTTTCCTTGTTAGATTCACCTTGATGCTAGTAGACAGATGTTGCTTCATAAGGTTCAGACAAAACAAAACAAAATCTGCAGATGATGAGTAGCAGTAAGCATTCATTATATATTTAGCCTCAAGGTTGGGATGACACTTAGTTCCAAAGGAGGTTGTGTATATTACTACCTTTTCAGCGATCTTCCCTTTACATTAAATTCTAATATTTAGAGACAGCCTCCCACATACATGAATTCTCACTCCACAGGAAAAGGCAGAAACTCAGATTCTTAGATGATATTATCTACCTCCTGAAAACTACTAGTCTAATCAGATAGTTGCCAGGCATTAATGGTGATTGATGATCTATGTGAGATATTAGTAGAATAAGTGATCATTTCTACCTGAAACTTTCATTTACTTCTCTGGGATAAACAATTTAGTGATATCATCTGGCAATCTGCCCAAGGACTTACTTGAGGGCAAGACTGGCTGCCTCTTCAGTTTTTCCAGAGTCAGGAAGATGCCAGATGGAGAAGGAGGCATGACTCAAAGGCCCTTTGTTTTACTGATACCACCTGAGATCAAGTGAAGAAATTTGCTCAAGGAGGCTGATTACAGAAAGCAGAACAAACAAGAGCCACTCTTCAAGACCATGAGTCTGAAGCACTTAGAAAATGCACTGTCAGCAAGATATTTGTCATTTCCTCCTATGCATAAATGGTCCCCTGATCTGTTTACAACCCTGGCTTTCCTATTTTTTGGGAGCTCTGTTAAGCTAATTTGATATTTTAAAAGTCTTCACTACTGTTCTTATTTAATATGTGACTAATCAATTCTGCAGTCCATGATGCCCTGCATTTTGTTGAAACAAAAGTAAAATGGAACATTTTTATTATTTTTTTGTTTCTTGTTTTTGAGCCATATGTTCTGATAACTTCTAATATACTGACTCTAGGATATTTGAATGCACATTCCAAGTCTGGTGTTGTGCCTTGTGGCAGGTGTTCAGTTATGGAAACAATACATTTTCAAGATGAAAGTGTCACCAGTGTACAACATAAGTGTAAAGACCTTTGGAAGACCCAGAGCATGAATATCCACAGCACAGGACTTTATAACTATTTTCTGAATAAATGTCTCAACAATAAAACATGCTATGGAATTGCAAGAGATTTTCATGAGGAGAAATTACTTCAAAATATATTGGTACCCCTCTTATCGTCATGATCACCTCTCATCTTACCTACAAAATTCTGTCATTTTAGTGTGGGTAATTCACTTGCTCTTTTTCCATTTTGAACATTATACACCACATATAACAATTCTGTTACACCCTCATTCCCTGAATACCCAAAGTAATAGAAAAATAATATATTTGGCTGGTGCTAGGCTATAGTCATATTGCAAGTAATAATCATTTTTAATTTTGCAAAAGTATTTGCTATGTTTTCTTTAAGTGTCCAACTGTTCTATTGTCTCAAATGTTTCATTTATAGAAATTATAATATGCATTCCAATGCAGAAAACATCTGCATTGCATCAAATGAAGTTTACATATTTATGTTATTTTTAAATAATAATCTTTGGTTAATAATAATGATGGCTAACATCTATCTAACATTTAACAGGCATTGTCCAAAAGTCTGTTCTACGATGTTATACAATGCTGGGTGTCTTAACAGTTTAGTCAAAATACCTATTGTTTTGCTTATTCAGTGGTCACTGAGTTTATGTTTTAATAAGGTAAAGATAGATAATAAACATTGCATTTACTAGGAGACAATTTTTTGCTTGGGTTGACCTTTCAGATGAAAGATAACTAAAACTATCTCACTTTCTCTATACTTTAGTGCATAAGATATGCTGAAATTTAGAAAGGACACATAGCAGGATTATTAGAACCTGGGCTGTATGAGACTTCAGACATTGAAATGCTGTATAGCACCAGTTTTCAAATGACATAGTACAGAGTCATATCAGTTGTCCACTGGCCTCTTAAAACTGAGATCTCTTCTACACTGACATACAGTCACCTATGGGAGGTAGATAAACTTTGGGCTTTCTGGATGAATTAAACAGATTCATACTTTAAAACTTCCCATTTAAGTCACTGTTGTGAATCTTCAAAAAAGTAATAGACATCTAAGTTTTCTTTTAAATCAATTATCTCTCTCCCCCCCTTACTTTTCTCCCCCCACTCCTGCCCTACAATCCCCCCCTAAGACATTTGTATAATCAATTTTCTTCTTTGGAATCTTACTCTGGGAAATACTGTTTCAGACCATTAGAGTATTATTCAGAATTAAACATTCAGTAGCACTTATTAAGCAAGAGTTTATTAAAGCTCATTTATTTATTTAGAGTGATGCTGCATCTTGTTAAAAATAATTGAATACACAAAAATGAATGATATTACAAAAGAGATCTTCCTAATAAAATACTGCCCTGAGCCCAAAAAAAGCAAAATAACTAACATGAACCTTATTTTCATGTCATTCATATCCAGCCTATTCTCTTGGATTATTGTTAGGAAGTCCAAATGTGATGGGTTATATATGGGATTTATCAATTTATAAGCAAAATGAGGATATTGTTTATTCTTAGAAAATATCAGCGTATCATTTACAATTGAAGGTAGAAGAATGCAATGCCATCAATGACTATAAAGTTAATTCTGAAAAGTTAAAATTACATGTTACATAGAGTATATGTCAACTATTTCCCCAAAGAATATGAAATGTCTAATACAAAAAGACTTATGTACTTCTATGTTCACAAAAGCACATCCTGCAATGGCCAATTTTATAAGGAATTAACTGCCTATTGGCAAGCAACAAGACAAAGACTGTAGAATTTATATTCAGTAGACTACGACTCAGCTATTTGCAAAGATTAAATAGTGCCCTTTGGTACAAAATGAATGAACATTGGGGTGAATATACTAAGTGAAATTAGAAAGTAAAATTTATTGTATGGCTTCACTTATCTGTAGAATATAAATAACCAAAAAAAAAAAAAAAGAATATTACCAGCAAAGCTCAGAAAAAAACATCTTAGATATAGTTAAAAAATATATATATATATTTATATAAACTGGTTGCCTCCCCAGGGAGGAGAGAAAAGGGCTTAGGGAAAGATGGGGTATAAGGTATTGGGGTGGGAAGTTTGTGGAGGGTGAAAGAAGCAGGTGAATGAAAAGGTAAAAATATTATCAGAAGTTATATAGATGTGTAAACATCTAACACATTTGATGAAAAAAATTAAATGAGATGATGATATGTGAATGTACTTGGCAAATCTTGTGACCCCATAGTTTTTCCTCAGCTAAGGTTTATAGATACACACTAAACTCACTCTTACGTTTTGCTTTTTCTTGAGACTCATTTAAATGGTACACTTACACAATCTACTATTCATAGGATTTAAGCATTTGCTTTGACTCTACAAAACTACGATTCTAGTTTTCCATTGAGTCATTTGCAGAGTATAAGACCTTGTTTTCTAGACTTCTCAAACTGAGATCCATACTTGTATTCTTGAGGACTATGAAAAACAGTTTTATTTTAAATGACTCTGACACACCATTATAGACAATCACTGTCTATAACTAATACATATTTTACATTATCAACTGGCACTCTAAGAGAAGTTGAAGAGATTGCTTGTAAATAACGGAAAGGGAACAATTTTACCACATCCTTAAGTGACTTTATCAAAATTATTATTTAAAAATGTTCCTCTATGAAGTTATTCCTGGGAATTCACATGTTTGTTAAATATGCAACAAGTGTGGTATTCACAGATCAGGAGGAAGTGCATGATAGGCCCGTAGTGCAACATACTGTAATGCTTAGGGAATCTTGACTTAATTTAAAAACAGTACTGAAAAAGTATACAAGCAGTGACTTTTATCAGTAACAATGAGAAAATTAACAAATTTTACACAAAATTTTAATGAATTGCCACACTATGCCCTTGTCATCTTATATTGAATGTTTGTATTTCTCTAGTCCTGAATCCCTGGCAAACACCTGCAGATTGCCCGTCCCCAGATGGGACTTCTCCTTAATAAAGTATATAGGCAGAGTTTCAATGTAGGAGGCCACTAAGGTGCTCAGAGTTCTTGGCACTAGAAGCAAAGCTCTCCAGGTGAGTTTTATTATCCCTAAGACCTACTGGGGCTTTTCTGCACCAGGTGCACTCCCTACAGCACACAGATATTCTCAGTAGGAGAAGGGGATTCACAGAGGGTCTGTATTACAGGTGTGAGAGACTATGGGGTCAACTAATGGCTTTCAGAATCTTCTCGAAGCTCTGATTTTTTGTAACAGAGGGTTCTTATTGTATTACTATTTTAAAGTGATCCAGAAACACTCCTGATCTACAGTTTTGGCTATCTTATGATGGATGTTCTGATATTGAGGGAAAAAAATGTATATATATATATTCTCTTTCTTGGTAACACTTCAGGGCAAAGTTCTCCTGAGCTGCATAAGATCAAGTTATGAAAGATTAATAGAGCTTAAGATTTCTAGTTAATATGAACTCTTTTATCTGAATGTAAAATATATGGAGCTCTAAGTGATGTCATATACTCAGAACAGGTAAAACAATTGAATAAATGCAAATACTGACTAGATTTGAATACTTTTGTTCTCATGCTTTTGATTCTCATGTTTATAATTTTCTGTTTAGCAAATGTCACAGTCTTAGTGACTCTAATGGGTTTATTTTTGTTTAGGTAAGATTTACAGATTAAAGAACCTCAATAGAGTAAGTGTAGATTATATTGCAACTGATGCTGGACTCAATTCATCTTTAAAATATCACCTTGTATATGTGCATGTTTGTAGTCCTAAAATGGTAACCTTGGCTAAACATTTATTGAACCCTTACTGCAAGGCAAGTTCTGGTTCAAGTGCTTGAATCTCTCACAAACAATAAAGTCAGTTTGCAGATAAATAAATTACAGCACTATTTGGTAAGAAAGTATATGAACAGGGTTGAGGCTTGAACAATCAGGTTTCCAATGGTTTTAAGAAATTTGTCTACATGGGACAGAATAGATTGAATTTTAATAGCAGTTAACTTCTATGTTTATGCCAGTGATTCAAAATGTGACAGCAAATAATGTGCTTAGAAACTAAGAAAGATGATATGGATTTGAATTTCAATAGTACCAAATATAACTGTATGACTTAGGGAACTCATTTGACTCTCTGGGCTCCATTTCACTTGTCTGAAAAGTTAAAGGGCTGAGTTAAATCCATGATGACATATAAAAACTGCACAGGATTCTAGCCCCCTGGTCCATATTCCTGTTACATATCCACTTTTTTTTTCTACTGAATTTGAACATAGAATTGCAGCCTCTCAACTGAAAATTTCCTATAAACTCTTTTAATTGATTGAAACTGGTATATGAGATTAAAACCCAGCTTTCATCCCTGGACATTATGGCATATAGGTTCTTCTTCCAATTCTAATATTAAATAGTTTTTCTTACTTAATAATATGATTTTATACTGGGGGAGAATGTATGTGTCTTAACGTGGGGAAGAACAGGGATATTTGTAGATGAATTGAGCAGAGAAAGAAATTAGTACTGAGAAATAAGAAAACACCAACTGAGTCTGAAAAATATTTCCAGGACTGACTCATGCCTATGTCATAAACAGCAAGAAGTCTTTCCCAGCATGATAATGTACTTCCCCCTCTAGGTCCTACTCAAATTCTCAGCATGAAACCAGAACATTGAATTTGTTACCTATACAATTAATCATTTCATTTAATCACAGGCTTGTTTTTTTCTAGTACATCTTCTCTCTCATTGTTCTATTTCCTGTATATGTGAATAGGTCTTTATCTGCAATCTAACATTTACTTTCAGATAACACAAAGAGCAGGAGTACTCTCATAGGTTATATATAGACAACCACATATGTTTGGAATGCTAATAAATATTATGCAATAATAAAAGAGGAAAGAGTAGGAGGAAGGGAAAATTTGATAAGCACATGATTTGTCATAGTTTTGAATTTAACACATGGAAGAAGACCTTATATATGGGTTTAAAATCCTAAAATGAATTATGTGTTATCTTTCTTTCCCTTTATTCAAACCCTTACCTGTCTGAATACAGAAAGCTTCTCTTTCTGTATTCATTGAGCTGTTGTTTAAACCTAGCACATTTATACCTTGGGTGAATCTCTTCTCTCTGTTTCTATCTCTCTACTTGTCTCTTTTTCTCTTTATCTCTCTCCCTAGGGAGATCACCAGGATGAGGAATGGGGGAAGAGGTTATTATACCTATGTTACAGTCTAGATATGCCTTGATTCTGGAAACAGGAGTTTTAAAAGTCAGAAACACCTTGTTTCTTATTGTATCATCTTCTAGATCACAGTAGATTAAGCAGCTGACTAAGGACTCAGATTCAGGGTCCTAGACTAGCATTTTCATAATCAAATAAAAGAAAAACATGATACATGGTTTAATGTTGGAAAGCTGAGATGAGCAAATGACAATAGAAAAAAAATGGCACCTATCTGCTTTAGGTACTATGGAGTTTTTTGTATCAGATAAATTCTTCAGTTGAGAGTAGCTTTATAGAAGCTGGATTAGAAGGACCCCAGAGGGATGGGAACATACTGAATTGACAAAAAAAGTTATTCACTGTTTCTTCCATTTTGGGGATTTTCCAATATATAACATGAGGCATAGAAGGAAAACAGAACAAAATAGACAAGCCTTTTGGAAATGGTATTGGGCATAGAAAGCAAGCACTTAAGGATCATGACTAACAAGTACTCAAAACTTGTGAGACCAAGAACCTGGAGAAAAGGACACTAAAAGATGTGATATAAACATTCTGGTAACATTTGTCTGAAAAGTTTTGTTGTGTTTTATGTTAAATAGGGGTAACTAGTGCTTTCCAAGTAACTAAGTAGGCCTTGCAACAATGTAATGGAACAGGGAATTCCAAAATTGTAATTCAGGGTCCTTTACAGAGGATGTGTTACCACTACAGTATTAAAAGAAAGTACTGCAAGCAAAAATTCAATGCCAAACAGGAATCTAGCAAAGTCATCAAAATTATATGACTAAATGTGTGATATTTTTATATTATTTAAGCATCTCTGCAATACTGTTGACCATTTAAACAATAGTAACAATTTATTATTGAAGTTATAACAAGGGTAAGTAATAGACATACTAGTAGCATAAACATTAAAAGGGAGAAAGTAAGTTCTAATGCTATGTGTGAAATGGCATAAATCACTGGAAGGTGGACTTTCATGAGTTAAAGTATGCACTATACACTTTTAGAACATTAAATTACATGCATTATAGATAGTAAACAAATAAAAATTAATTAAATTATAAAATAAAAAATTAAATTAACCCAAAAGAATATATAGGAAAAGGGAAACAAAAGATGAATAGGACAAATAGTAAATTTCAAGATGATAGTCACATACCTAGGCACATCAAAATCACATTAAATATAAACAAACTAAATGACCCAATTGAAGGACAGGAGCTATCATTTTGATTTTTAAAAGTGAAACTATTAAAAACACTTTAAAATTAATATACCTTAATAAAGCTATTTTACAAAATGAGAAGCAAAAACAGCAAATGTAGCAGAAGTATACGCTTATATTTGTACCAACTAATACATATCTCTGAATAAGCTTAAATTAAAGTGTCAATTTTATGACTGATACAAGAGAAAAAGATAATAGGATAATTTCTATTTTATAATTGTGCTTTTAATAATTTCAAAAAGGAATTTAGTTAGGAGGCAGAAAAAGATTGAACAAAAGGAACTTTATTTAGAATCCCATTTTTTTCTTATTCTTATTACCAAGTCACCATATTGATTTACATATCTTGTTTGCTGTCTCTAATTATGCAGCAAATGTGAGAAAATACTCAAGGGATGCAGTTTTTCTTTCACTTCAATATCATCCATATATTAGATTAACAATATAAACAAGGAAAACCTAGCAGGTTGATTAGAGAATAACACATGGATAAATGTAGACAGTATTTTGAGTGAATCAAAATCAAATCAATGATGCTTGAATACACAGACTTTCCCTGATTTATGCGCAACCATACAAATACAAATGCTACAAATACAATGATATTCTGAAATTTTCCATTGGCTTAAAAAAAGTCAAGTTATAAGGCACAAAGTTGTAAGTATGTTGAGCACACTGGTAGGTTACTGCTGCTGCCTAATGAATATCAACCTATGGTCTATTTCTCTTAGAAATAATCACTGTACCCTATTGGGGCTGCTGCTATAATCCATATTATTCCTAATATTGAGTTGACTCAGTCTGTTAAAAAAATCCCTGGCTCCTGGAAATCATTATTCTTGTATTCTTTCAGTTCCTTAAAACTTCAACAAAATAATTACATGCATAATAGAAATTAATGGGGAAAAACATTGGTGCATGCTTATGGTGACTTGGCAACTTCTGAAGTGAACTGAAGAATGTCTTAGAACACAAGAGGTAACTAAGTACCTTTCTTTTTCTTATATTTGTTTCAAATCAGGGGTAAATAAGGCACAGAATAGAAAGACCCTTTCTAAACTAGGTACAAGACCTGAAAAGAAAAATGAAACTTGTTTAAAAGCATTGATGTCTAATAATTTTCTCATCTAAACCATGGCATCTCTCCTAGAAAGTACGCTATTGATTAATTAATTGAGTGATTTAATTGATTGAAGTGTGAAAGGGCTAAACTGAATACACATACAATGGTTAAACTCCTACGGAGATAAAATTATTTCCATAATTTATTAAGGATCATAGCAAAACAATAAGCAACAAATTCTGAGCCAATGAATGACATCCTGAATGAACTCAATACCCTGATGACTTTAAGAACTCTATCTGCTATCTTCAAATCAAAGAGATCTCAGGCAGCAAGAATTACAACTCTCAGCATGCCATGTACTTGACTTTTTGCATGGGGGTTGCTGGGATCTAGGGGTGGAGTTAATTGGTCATGTTTGACGTATAATTTAGCACATGCATGTTCTACCTTTCTTCATTGTTCTGGCTTCAACCTGCATCCTTTCACTGCTGAAGGGGGTTCATGGTAGGAGATACACTGAGGAGATGCAGAGGTCCTTAGGAGAAACATTTGGACGTGACATATTTGAGAAAGTTATGTAAAGAGGCTGGCCCCTGTCCTCTGCAGAAACAATGGTAGTTAATGTCTTGATGTGGCATATTTTCAATTGAGTCACTCCTTCTGTTTTGGATCCAGGACCTGCTTGACCCCTCCTTTGTGGTTTCCCATCAGAGATTGAGATTGCTTCAGACTTGTGATAAACTTTTAGGCCTCAGTGGCCCTGTCTTGTACTAAACCTCTTTGGCTTTTGCACACAAAGGAGGCATAATTTTTACAGTGTTATTGAGAAGCTATTAAAAATCTATAACACTAAAAATCTGTTTTCTTTGCCTTTGTATATGCAAATGGCTGAATCTCTTTCAGAAAATGCACCCCTAAAGAACTTGGGGTCACCTGGTGCCCTTCATTCATACATTAACAATTTACCAATACCACATTGGTTTTATTTTCAATTAATTTGAAGAGAAGGATTTGTGATCATTTTCTACTTCTTTTTCTCTGCCTTTCTGCTTATCGCTGTCTCTCTGTCTCTCTCACACACACTCATTTTCTCTTTATGGTACAATGATATACCTATTATTTCATCCTTATAAGAGCAAAGTACTTTAAATGTGGCCCTTAGCCAGGTCAGAGACTTAAACATTACAGAGCTAATGAAATAATTATAGGAACAATCCCATTTAACCGGGACTTTCCTATTTCCTTTTCTATCTCTCACAGAAAAGAAGGTTTGTGCTAGTGAATTCAAGCACATTAAATAAGTAAATTTTAAATAAAGCATTAAGTTAACTCTAGCAATCACATATGATGCTTGTTTAAAACTGGTATTTCAGTATAAAATTAATGAAAGCACTCTAAGAGGGACAAAGTGCCAGTTGTACATAACTGGGCTGGTAGGTTTTCTCTCACAGCATATGGCCTCACCATCTAATTTGGAAGATAGCCCCAATTTAAGCACCACTGGTTTAGAGGTAATCTCCATCATCTCTTGAGATTTGTCAGTAGGTTTAACAGGTGGAACTTACAGTGTAGGTTGTTGAAATATTAAATCATTTTATTCATTTTTCTTTTTTCTTTTTGTTTCCCTTGTTGAAATGCAAGGCATATGTCTACCATTTTTTTTTATACTTTGCAAGTCTCTGTATCTTATAGTTCAAATGCCTTTCAATTTTTCTAGATGAAGTTGCCAAAACAGCACTCTCTGATGGTCAACTAGTTCAGTACGCAAATCTCTATTTCCATCTTCTTCCAAAGCAGAAAGTACCTGGAGAAGAGCATCATGAGAGTAGTCACTACATGACTGCCTAGGTAAAGGCTACGTTTTCAGAATTGGAATAGTTGGGATTTCTTTTCTTTCAGATGAAATAAAGATCAATCATAGCCATCTGCTTAAGTCACTCAAAGGCTTTGAAGTGTTGGGGGTATAGTTTCTGCAGGAGAAAATTATGACAGGCAAAGACAAGGAGCCAATCAACATGGTTGATAGTTTAGTGCAGAATCAGACTGTGTCTTTCTTATTGACTCATAGAGGACAAAACCTCCCTTGTCCCTGGACCATTGGTTCTCAGACACTTCTGTGCAACTAGAACAGATGACATGGGACCCCAGTTATTTTCCACTCAAAGAACTCAGATGTTGGAGTCAGAACTTGTAACATAGGAAGTATATTTAAGAATATTTCAACCCAGAGAAGCTGTACTTCAATGCTAACCATGGACAGTATGTCAGCAAAGTGAGCCAGAGAAGGCTTCACATAATAGTGCTTTAAGTGTTCTCTAAAATGAATTGAAATAGAATAGAAAATGTTCTACCATGGAGGTCATATACTTCCTCACACCCAGAAAATTCTGATATCTAAAAACAAGAAGTAAGGCACAGATCTTAGGGACAACATCTAGTAGAATAAATTATTTCATACTTTAGAGTTGGAGATAACTAAATTCAAATTGCTACTATGCTTATGCTTCATTCTCTCTCAGATCTTGAGTAGCTAAATCAATCTCTCTGAATTTCTATTTTCTTTTCCTGAATATTGAGCAATAACTTGGAGAGTAGTTATGAGAAGAAAATGAGCTAATATAGAAAGGAAAATTTGCTTTTATAATATGTCATCTGTAATAGATGCTCAATAAACGACAAGTCCCCATTTTCCTAAACAAGTTGCATTTCCATTCACTTCATTTTTTGAGGATGAAGGTTTCTGCATTAGTTGTTACTAGGAGGCTTTCTGGCCTTAAAATCAAGCAAGAGTATAAAGCTATTGTAATCAGTCTCATTCCCAGAATATCATGCTCTTCCCAGAGCATCTAACTATAACCAAGATCTGAAATAAGGATACTCTCCCAAGGAGAGTTTAAACAATGCATTCATTATGGCAGCTGGAAGGCTGCATTATTGCTCTTCTAAGAAGTAGAGATTTATGGCTGTACTTAATGAATGCTAATAGTTTTCTTATCAGTGGGTAGCAATACAAACATTTTTGTGTATGGTAAGGTTAAAGTAAACCTTCAGAGTAGCTTTACAAAAGTTGAAAGCTAGTGATTAGTTCCTGACAAGTCTGGCTAAATAACAGGAGCCCCTGGAAGGCTGTGTAGGTCTAACTGAGCCAGAATACACATTATTCTTCAGTGTTTTACGATTTCACATCTGTCCTCTCAGAACCGGGCTGTCACATAAATGCTTTCAGCTTTTGTGTGTTTCTTAAACCTCAAGGCAGTTGTACTCTAACCAAGGTAATCTGGTAATAGAGTAAAGGAAGGGCAAACAGTTTTCCTAGTCAGTTAGGGGGCAAAATGTTCATGTAATTTAATTTTGCTTACAAATAGATTCAGACTTAACAGACATTTGTTGGGGAATTACACTTCATGGAAAATGATATAATTTCATATATATTATCAAATAAACTATATATCATATACCATAGAATATAGTGAAATGCTCATTTAATTTCACATATAATTGAATGTTTATGGTTAAGCTTTTGAAGAAAATGGAACCTGGAGCAGGTGTATGAAATGTCCACGATCATGCCATCAAATTACATCTGACTGCACTACAATACACTCAGCCCCAGCTGCTCACAGCCTTGACTTCAAAGGCATTCTGCTGGCTCTTTCAAGTCGTGCATGAGCAGGACATAGTAAAATGAGTTTGGGAACTGAATTGGAACATTTCCAAAGGCTAGTCTCTATAGTCTCTAAGAGTCTATATATTCTTCAGGTTTCTAAAGATGAAAGTTTGCATGTCTCACAGCTAAAAATGAACATTTTCATATTGATAAGCAATCAATGCATGCCAATCAGTTAACACAAATTATATAGTGAAACAGACTTTAAATAATGTTCTCTAATATGTAGCTACGATAATAGCAGTTCAACAAAATAATTACATTTAATAGTGAGCTCTTGGTCTTGATCATTCTCTTTATGACATTTCCTACAGAGGTCAAGATCCAACCAATAAATGCTAGCTATTTTATATAAAAAATGACCCCAAAAATTATTCTGAGCCAATTCACTTCAAAACATGTATTTTTTCTTCTGTTTAAAAAGAAAAATAGGGTAAAAATAAGGACTACAGTTAATAGGGAAAAAACAACAACAACAACTTAGCTTTGATTTTGAAAAGTGTTTCTGTGTCCAGAAATGGTTTAATTTGGGGAGAGTTACTCAGTTTTTCTGAACATGATTTCTTTGTTTTACAAATTCAAATCATATATCTATTTTGTAACGCTAGCATCTGAAAGAATATTGGTAAAATTTCAGCTTATGTACTGAAAATCTCAGCCAAAATCACACAATTAATGGGTTTTTCCTTTCTTACAAGTGGGCGTATTAAGTTAACAAATCATGATAACAAATCAAAGAGACTGCGCCTATTAAAGTGAGTCACACCAAGGATTGCATGTTGTTTTCCTAGAAGGTAGATTACACATCTTGTAGCAAACAAAAAAATATGATCCTTGCTGAGCGCTTAATATTGCTGTTTAATAAAAAGTAGTATGCTAGTGTGCTAATTGACTTCCCCAAAATAAAGGTGGAAAACCCACAAAGCATTTTTAAGGCTATAAATCATTTCTTTGGGTAGAAAATAACAGAGGTCAGATTATCCTGGGGAGGGGATTCAGCCACCTAATGTTGACAAATTCTGTATCTGCAACCCCATCCCTCCAAAAATTCCTGGTCTGGATGTTTTAGAAAAGAATAAATTTCACAAGTAGAGAGTCTGCAATAAATGAAATCAAATCTAAATACTGCCTAATAGTATCTTAAGTAGACAACAAAGTTTCCTAAACAAAACCCTTGGATTTGTCCCTAGAATTCTGAAATAGCTGCCTTCTTGCTTACTTTAAAGTAACAGGAACATGAGAATCGTCTCAAATTATGATGACTAATAACAGAAGACATCTAAAAATTCAGTAAAGACCCATAAATAGGCATTAAGGGATCGGTGGTGGTTTTTCACCAAGAGGTCGTTACTAAGATGAGTGAGTATCTCTCAGTCGACTTGGGTACCATTTCACCAATCATTCCACTGAAAAGATGCTCTCTCTGTGTGAGATTTTAGCAGAAAAGGGAGCTAGTCCGCTTTAATCTAACTCAAGGACATGGTAGGAACTGTGACCCACCTGGATTAATCAATGTTCTAGTGGAAATTGTGTTGACTGGCTGAAAATGCATTTATCCTTTGACCACTAGGGGTCTCTGCCATGAGCTTGGTATCCTCTAAGTCAACCTAACCTCCAGAAGCTTCTCTTCTCAAAGAGTAACCAGAATCCGAAAGGGACCTTCCAAACCAGTTATTCATTCTCTCGTCCATATCTTTCTAGCACATCCAAACACATAGCTTCTCATAATCACATGCTAAGATCATCAATGTCTAATTATACAGCAGAACAGATCCATAGATAAAACCTTGCCTTGAGAATTGCTAGTAGCTGTCAACAACTGTCTCCAACTGACTTTACCACTTCAAATAACTTCCTCATTTTTTTTTTCTTTGCTATTGTTAGAGGTGATTTGGCAAATTCATTTGGCAGGTTAGGCTTCTGAGAATACATTCTACCCTGCAACCAAAAGAATGTTCTTTAAATGAAATTTTTCCTGATAGATGTCAGGGTCAAGATGTCAGCACAACCCATTGGAAAAGGTTTGTTGTGAAATCTTCACATTCTACCATCACATCTTGAACTCAACTCCACTCAGTCTTTTCTCTCTTAATGAATCAACCACTATATCATTCTTAGAGGCAGAGTCATTTTGGAAGTGGAAGAAAATTATTCTTGTATGTGTCAAGTTTGTCAAATCTCACGTCTTTTGGAACGAGGATGGCAGACACATTACATTCAAGACAAATATAGAAACTTGACAATAAAGTTTGTTGAGTTGCATATCTTTCACCTTCATAATCTGCCAAAACTCAAATCTTGGAAATCTGAAATACGGAGGAAATGACAATGAAAATGCAGTCTGCTTGTGGCAAGAGAAACCTCAACTTCACTTGTGTCCTTCACCTCCCTTCTCTGGGCTAATGTAACCTCAAGAAAATCAACCAGGGTGAGTAGAATAAACTCAGAGTTTGATTACCCAACTTGTTGAAGGTCCAAGGTAGAAATTGCATCCAGACTGGAATGTCCAGTCCCCCCATTCTCCATATCACTGTCAAGGTGCTTCCTGTCTTTGTCCAGCAGTGTTCACAGTGTTCACAGAATTCCTTTGAAGAGGGAAGCATCTGGAGGCTGCTCAGGGCAGTTAAATGCCTGTTGTTTTACACAGACTGGGTGGGGGAGCTGGTGTAAATCTCTTTGCACTGTACAAAGGCAGTCTGATAATAATAAATTGCCTTGTCAACCACAAGAGATACTTAGTTATTAATGGAAATAATAACAGATTATATCAGTTTTGCACACTAGAATCAAAAGGGAGATCAAAGGGAACTAATATTACAAACAGTTAACAGTGGGGACACGCTAATTAGATAAAAACTACTTTCCTCTCCCCCTTTCCAAATGCACCAGTGGTATAATCATTGATAATAAATAACATTATTTAAACTTGGATAATATTCTTAATACCCCAAATTCAGCCATATCAATGTGGATTTTCCCTAGTAGGTAAAATTGTTTGCAATGTTAAAAATATATACTTAATAGTGTTCTGTTAGTATAATAGGAAAACATGACTGTGAACTATTTAATAAACTTAGCTGGCTCAGGCTAAAATTCAATTGTCTTTGGTGATGACTACAAACATTTGAGCACAGAGCCATTTCCATTCTTTAATAATTGAGCCAGAACATGGAGCCTACAGAACCCCTTTCTGATTTGTCATTAAGGAAAATATTGTTATTACACTAGAACACTTTTCATATTTACTCAATCTTTCCCATCATTAAGTCAGTCCTCTTTCTTTCTTGAAACACTAGAAAAATATTATTGCACTCCTAGGTCACTTTCAGGAAATAGAAATTTTCTATCACCTTTCCTCCCATAAAAAAAAATAAAATAAAATAAAAAAAGATTATTGACTCTGGGTCCTTGTATCCTTACAACATCTTGAATTGAGTTTTGAGGTCAAATTATTGACTTTTTGTCTTTATAACAATGATACAATATTTAAGCAACAATGTAAATATCCTGTCAGGAATATTTAGTAATCCTGACTTTCATTATTTAAAATGGTTGTAAGAATATCTAAGATAGGTAGAAAACAGCTGGTCAAGAACTCACTTAGTAATAAATCTCAAAGTGGGGCCAGTACTCTAACCTTACCTTCCCACAATAAAGGAACTGAATCCCAAGGTTAAACTCAGAATTCTAACCCGTGGATGCATTATTTGCTTATTTTGTGAAACTGGAAATAAAACAAAACGTTTATTTATTTATTTTTTTAATTGGGAGGTAATAATTCTGTCCTTCCTTCATCAGTGTAGAAGTGCAGGTTAAAAGATTTCTCATTGGAAAATATAAAGCATGCTATGTAAACTCATACTGCTATGTCATATTCTACATCAGTTCTAATAGTAACAAAGTTTCAAAAGTAGCTTATTTTCACTTTCCAAAAACTGGGGATATAGAAAATTTGCAGGAGAAAGAAGGATAGAAGCCCAAAGGATTCTCCATGAGGCACAAAATCATAGTGGAAAGAAGGAATTGCCCTTGAAAACAAAAACTAATGGCTTCAAAAGTGAAAGTTCTTCCAGGCAAGCTACAGGGATGCTCCAAGACCTGCAAGGCAGGCTTGGGGAGTACAGTGGGGCTCCATGTCAGGAAAAAGGCTAATTAAAAGATTCTACTAGATAAAAGGTGTGAGTCACATTTTCTACCTTCTTTCCTCCTTCCACCTCAATCTTGATCCATACAATGAAACAAGCAAAAATTCACTTGCTTGACAGAATAAAATACACATACCAAAAGGATACAGGGACCTAATTCAGGGCCAAATATAGAACACTTTGTGCATCAATTTAAATAATTATTGAAACAAGTTGTAATATGTTAAATAAAGCAGGAATGCATGAGTCTACCATGATATAAATAAGCAAGTAATCAGAAAGGGGAAAAGGAAAATTTTACTATTTAGGAAAATACAAACGATATCAACTGATAAATAAAAACACTTTTTAGTGATTGAGGAAACACTTAGCATATGCCATCCTAAACATGTTATAAAATTTAATATCACAAGTAGCAATTCTCATTGTCATGAAGTTTCTCCCAGTGTGATGGGCTAAGAGGAAACAGCATGACTGATATGGGTGTTTTCCTACCAAACTTATACACCCCAAATCTCATCATGAGAAATTTCATACAAATCTAAACTGAGAGACCTTCTGCAAAATAATTGCCTTGCAATACTCACACATATCAAGGTCATAGAAAAAAAGCAAAAAACAAACAAACAAACAAACAAAATATTTTCCAAATTGAAGGTCATCAAACTTTATAAGTAAATACTGCACAGAATTTTGTAGACAACTACCAATCCATAAAGGATATTTTGGATTGGTAAACAGCAAAACTATAGTAGGGCTTTGAATTAGAAGGTAGTATTATCTGAATGTTGATTTTCCAATTTGTTGGTTATATTGTGGCTTTTGAGGAGTGAATCTTCATTTTTAGGAAATTCAAACCACACCTGAAACAATCCTCACTGCTCATCATCAAAAAAGTTCATATACATATGAATCCAAGAAAGAAAGAAAAATTTTTAACTCAGTACATGAGGCTATTCTGTATAGTTTTTTCATGCAAATAATATTTCAATTAATATAAAAATTTCCCCAATTGTTCCAACATATATGTATCTATCTCTCTCATTGTCTCTCTCTGTCTATAGTTATTTCCCTTTTTTCAGTGTACTTATGTCCTAGAAAATCACCACGAACATTGAATAACAAATACGGACTACTGCTAGAGTGGAATTTCTCACCGCTTTACCTCAACTGAAATATCATTTGCATTGTACAGTTACTTTGCTAGTGTTCCTGTAAAACTGTCAGTCAAATTAGCATTAATAGAAAATTGCTTTTCTGCATGACCTTATATCTAATATTTACTATGCATAATTTTTGTTAATTTTTCTGCAATATCCTAATAGCAGAACATGCCTACCTAAAAAATCAACATTTTCCATGCGGTATCATTTTGAGAAAAGCAAGCTGGGGCAGACTAGCTGAGAAGGTTTTAATATTTTCCTGACCCAGGACCACTTGACTATAAATTTCTTTGGCTCACCACACTTCTGTCCACTACACTTTTATATCTGTCATCATTTCATGAATTTAACCACTTTTCCACTTCTTCATTATCCACTGTAGATATTACTTTTGCATTTTTTTCAGCCTCATGTACAGGGATGAGAATTTTCTGTTCCTTTTTTAGATGTACCTTTTTTTTTTTTATTCCTTAAAATGGAACACACAACAGCATTATCACTTCCGTCTGAATGAAACTCATTCAACAGACATTCTTTTTCTCCATTAAATTGCATTATAGACTTTTTGCACTTAGGAACACTAGACAGTATTCTAGTACTGTACTTGAAAGTCATCTAAATAGAAAAATCACAAAACAAGGCACACAAATTTTGATATTAAACAGACAGTAAAAGGGAACTTGTTTACAATATAAAAACTTAAATAAGAAGCAGAGCATAACCTTGTTTGACCCTCTCTGAAAATGCACATATGAAGATTCAGTCATCCTGTTACACTATGCATTAATGAATGAATAAGAAAATGTTACAACTACTAGTTTAAGGGTTACAAGCAAATTTTACCAAGTATAAGATTTTAAAAATTTGGCATCTTTAAATAATGATATCAACTCTGTGTATTTTTTGCATGCAAATATGCATAGTTTTCCAACTAGTATGACTCAGGTTTCAGTATGGAATGGTATTGAACACATGATGAACTGTCATAATCCAGTGACATTGGATATGTATATTTTCACAACTCAAATTATGCTATTTGGAGATGCAATTAGTAACATTTACACAAACATAATGCTTTACATACTATTACTAGCATTTATTGTTTTTTTAAAAGTACAAAATACAGATTCTACCGATAGTTTGTTATAGGATAATGTAAATTCTGTCTCCCGATAATTGGATAACATATGAGAGATTGATGAAAAGGTGACAGGCTTAACAGTTCCTATCTATTCTAATTGGGGTCAAGGTAATTCATGTCAATTAACATATAACAAAAGCCAAATTCGATAACAATAGAATTTTTCATTGAAAGCAAAATCAGTTTTGAAAATCTTAGTAACTATATATTTAAAACAAACTTGCTAAATAATATGCATCTGAAAAGAATATCCAAGATCTACAAAGAACTCATACTACTCAAAAAAAAAAAAAAAAAGGACAAACAAGTTAAAGAGACACCTCTCCAAAGAAGAATTACAGATGGTAAATGAAAAAAAATCACTTATTACAAGGGCAATGCAAATCTAAACCACAGTGAGATATCATCTCACACCTGTGAGCATAGCCCATATCAAAAGACCAGAGAAAACAAGTGTTGGTGAGAATGTGGAAAAAGACAGGAACCCTCATGCACTGTTAATAGAAATGCAGACTGACTCAGTCCCTATGGAAATGAGTATGTATGTTTCTTAAAATATCAAGCATTCCAGGTATTCACCCAAAGCATACTAAACTAATATTTCTGAAAAGATAAATACCGTATGGTCTCACATATATATGGGGTATAGAAAAACCAGCCAACCAAAAAAAAAAAAAGTTAAAATGATGGGATGATGATAGAACTGAATCACACAGCAAGGGAGCAGGAGGGATGAAGGGCAAAATCAGGAGAGAGATGATCACAAGGGATCATGTCACAAGGGATCATGTCACAAGGGATCATGTGACAGCTTATGGGCAATGTGGGAGAACTAGGGGGTATAAAATGATGTCAGAAAAAGTGCATATAATCATTTAAAAAATGCACTCCCCCCACTATTTCTGAGGGATAGACAGTCAGAAGGGAAACAATCACTTGAGTCTCTGAGTTTCCCGAGTTCCCCCTCCTCCCAGGGTGACACTACTCTTCTATCCCACTTACACATGTGCAAGCCCACTGGGCCCAGATAATTATGGGGTGGGCATAATATAACAGGTGCCAGTCATAGAGGTGAACAGTAGAAGGGTATAAAAAACCTAACAACTCATTTATCCTATAGATGGATAAAAGAGTACGGGTGGGAGTAGCTACAGCATGGATGAAAAGGGTGGAGGCATCACTGAAAGGTTATAGAACAAGAACAGATTAAAAGAGGGAGAACACCAGAGAAAATGAGAGGAGGAGGGAAGGAGGATGGGAGTAGGGGGGAGAGAAAGAGAAAAAGAGAGAGGGAGAGGGAGGGAAGGAGTGAGGAGGGACAGAAAGAGAGGGAGGGAGGGAGTGAGAGAGAGAAAGAATTTGGAGATTAACTGCTATGCCTCTTTGCATGCAGGCCTCTCTGTCCAGTGTGTCTGAGAATTAAAAAGTCTTTAAAATCTGAGAACTCTAAGACCATTTGTCTGCTCAGTTGACAGTGAACTTATCTGGTTTGGAACAATTACACAACATCAAGTTTTGGAAACAACGTAAGTATCCAAGACAGTTGAGTAAATGAAAAAGATGCGTTATATGTTCACAGTGAAATATTACTCAACTAAAAAAAATGACCTCTTGTAATTTGCAAAGATAAGGATGACACTAGAGGCATTATGCTAAGTGAAATAGCCTACAGAAAGCCTAATACTGAATGGCTTCATTTATATGTGGAATATTGAAGAACAAACAAAGGACTAGATAAAACTCTAACCTTAGAAATTTAACTATAAAATTGAGAATATTAGAAGGGGAGGAGGAAAATGTACTATGGTAGAGAATTACGAGTATCTTGATGTAAGGCTGGTGACCAGTTCCTGAAGGTATGTGAACCTATAACACTGAATCTTATACAGTGTTCAAACCAAAGTTACCACTATAGACATATACATACGTAGTTGTAAAATATATAAATTTTTAGCATACTTATTAAATAGTATTAAAAATATTTTATAGGAATTTGCAACGTGACAGCAAAGTAAAGATGCTTGTATTTCCTGCTCCACATAGTCAAGTAAATTGTAGCAGAACAAACAACTCCTGAAACATAAACAGAAAACTAGAACATACAACAGCAACAGACCAACAGGAGGAAAGGAATATTTTTGATTGGACTACTTGCAATGATATCAGGTCAATACAACTCAAAAGAGTGAGGCATGACTTCCATATGCAATCCTCCTGCAGATTTTGACTTAGCAGCAGATACCCACATGAAGAACTTTGGAAACTCAACACTGCACTGTATAAGGGGAGTTCATAAGGTTGGTACCAGTATAGAAGGTACACTGTTGGAGTAGACTATAAGTATAGGCTAGAGCCTGAAGCTCTCAATAAAGAACAGATGGAGACCAAACCATGAGGGGAAGATAGAGTGGATCGCCTGTGTCTTCTCATAGATAAGTATGTTATGACCTGAGGTGACAATAGTCTAAACACCTGCCTTAGCCCTAACCCTAGGACCAAAACCAAGACAACGGAACACTTTCACATACCAGAATTTAAATACGTGCAATAAATTTCACACTAGAAAAGCAAAGGCAACAATGCCAAACTTGCAGTTTTGTATCAATTACAATTCAAACCCAGCATCTGTGATCAAACATAGCCAAGAAGTTAAGGATGGCATGAGACTATGTGATACTTAGTTTGATGAGGTGGTCAAGAGGAGAGGTTCACTAGATCAGCACCAACCACGTCTTACCCACAGCACAAGAGGAAACATACATTCTAGATACTCACTGGAGGTATCTGCATCACTCCTGCCATGCTCTGCTGTACTAGTTCCCTTCTAGTTCTTTTCTTTTGCCAGTACTAGTCAGTTTGCTAGTTTTGCTGTTTTCTCGATCTTTTGTTTTGTTTGATTTCACTATAATCCACATATAATGAGACTATGACGTATTTATATTTTTCCTTCTGAGTAATTTTGCTAGCATAATCCTTTCCAGTTCCACCCATGTTGCCACAAATGACATAAATTTATCTTTTTTTTTAATTGCTGAGTAGTAATCTCCTGTGTAAATATACCATGCTTTTTGATTCATTTGTCCATTTTGGGGTATTGGGGCTGTTTTCATATCTTGGCTATTATAGACAGTGCTGCGATAATATAGGAGTGTAGGTTTCCTTTCAAACTATCTGGAGATTCTTAGGAGTAGAACTGCTGAATTTTATGTCAGGTCCATTGTTAGTGTACTTAGGAACTTCTACACAGCTATCTATATTAGCTGGATCAACTTACATTCCACAGTGGTGTAAGAGGGTTTCTTTATCTCTGTATCTTTTCTGTTGTTTGCATTTTTTTTTTAATGTGGGCCATTCTTAATGGAGTAAGGTAGTATCTCATTATGGTTTTGATTTGCATTTTTTCCTAATAAATATTGATGTTGAGTATTATTTCATATGCCTGTTGACCATTTGATTTTCCTCTTTGTAGAAGTGTCTTTATAGTTCTTTATATTTTCGACTGGGTTTTTTGCTTTGTTTTTGTTGAGTTGCACAAGTTCTTTATAGGCACAAAGAAATGGAAATATATTCCCTGCTCATGGATTGGAACAATTGACATTATGAAAATGACCATCTTACCAAAAACATTTTATAGATTCAAAGTAATTCCAATAAAAATCTCAATAGCATTCTTCAAAGAAAGAGGACAGATATTGCTGAAATTCATATGGAACATCATTGTTCATAGATCTGAGATGTCTTATGTTCTACAGTCTACAAGTTGTAGACCCAGGAAAACAACACAGTATAATTCATGCTGATTCCTACTATCTTAGAAGCAGGACAGTTGATAATACCAGTACAGAGTGTCAGTGCAGAAACCAATGCCCCAGTTTAAGCAGTCAGGAAAGAAGGGTCAAGTTCTCTCTTTGCTTTTTGCTCTGTTTTGGTTCTTAGAATATTAGATGACTTGCACCCTCATTGGGTAGAGGAATCTAGCTCACAAGTCCACTGATGCAAACGCTAATCTCATAATCAATAAGGTAATTCCTTATATTTTCCTCCTCTCCCTCACTCCCTTACTGTGTTAGGGGTTAGGCATTCCATTAGTAGAAACTGTTTAGTGACTCTTAACTAGGAAAATTCAGGAAGGTTAAATAAAGATTAATGTGACTCACATAAGGCTATCTTCCTTAGCTCTTTCTTGGACCTTTTCACTAAAACCAATTTTAAACAATAATTAGATCATATTTGAACAAAAAGATGCCAACAGGAGATGTCTCTTTCATTAAAATTATTTTAAGTTTGTATTCTGTAACTTCACAAAAAAGGAATGACCAAATATAAAAGAAAATATGTGTGTATCTGTCTATCTATCTATCTATCTATCTATCTATCTATCTATCTATCTATCTATCTATCTATCTATCTATCTA
>PVHY01006023.1:0-77836 GCA_004024945.1 Uropsilus gracilis
TCCCCAGCCTCAGCTTCCCAGGTAGCTGGGATTACAGGCACGCGCCACCATGCCCAGCTATTTTTTTTGGAACTAGGTCTCGCTACGGGCCCCAGGCAGGACTCAAACCGCGATCCCTAGCCCCGGCCGCTTCACAGGCTGAAGCTTACAGGCATGAGCCACCGTGCCCGGCCTTGTCTATTACTTGTTTTAACACTGCTAAAAAGCTCTGGTTTTTTATAGCATTGTCCTTTAGATTTTAATGCAGATTTTTCTTTTTATTTACAAACTTATTCTGAGTAAAATTCTAAAGTCTCATGGCTTAATAAACAAACCTATAGTTTTTAAGTGGAAACTAATTTAATTGCAGATTGCCCAACTAGAATTTTTATTTTAGTCATTTTTGACATACTCCGTAGTTTCCTTAAAATGTCATTGACTGGTATTAATTCAGAATATCAGAATAATACCAGATTTCTAACCAAGATGCGAGGTATTTTCTTTGACTTTTTGAGGCTTTACTATGGTATAGTATCATACCTTTACTATGATACTATATCAACCTTTAATATGATGTAGTATAGGTTAGATTTATAGTGTTCTCTGAGATTCCTGGATCTGTGGTTAAGTGTCTATTACTACTTTTGGAAAATTTTGTCATTTTCACCTCATTTTTCTTGAGTCCCTTTCTCTCTTCTTCTGATATTCTTATTATGTGAAAGTGGCACCTTCTCTCATTGTCCCACAGTTACACCATTTGTTCCATTCCTTTTTCATTTTCAGAATAGGAAATTTCTGTTGAAAATTCAGAATAGGAAAATTCTGTTTCTGTAGACCAATAGCAGTTGCTGATTTTGGACATTAACCCCTTATTAGATACATGAGTTATCATAGCCACTATTCTTTTGGTTGCCTTTTTTATTCTTGATACTGTCTTTTAATGCATATTTTTTAATGAAGTCCATAAAGTAATGTTTCTTTTTCTTTTGTTGTCTACCTTTTGTGTCAGATTCAAAATTTACCAAATGCTTGGAGCTTTTACTCTCCCCTCCCACACAAGAGTTTTATGTAGTTTCAGGTATTACTTTTAGTTCATTTAGTTTTAGATCCATTTTGAGTTAATTTTTATTTAGTGTGACATAAGGATCTGACTTCATTTCTTTGAATGTTGCATATCCAGTTTTCCAGCCACCATTTGTTGACAAAAACTATCCTTCCCCGATTGAATGATTTTTGACTTCCTTGTCAAAAAGTATTTGTCCACATATGCAAGGATTTGTTCTGGATTCTTGGTTACATTTGTTCTGTCTGTTTCCATGAGCTCTAAAAGTGTGAGTCCTACTTTGTTCTTTTTCAGAATTGTTTTGACTTTTCTCAGCCCCTTGTAGTTCCATATGAAATTCAGAATCAGTTTGTCCTTTTGTGTAAAGAACTCTGATGGCATTCCATGGGCATTTAGTGAATACGGGTATCATTTTGGGGATGATTATTTTGACATATCAAGTCTTCAGATCAATGACCAATGAAATAATTTTCTGTTTATTGAAATCTTTAATTTCTTGTATTATTTGGAAGACATAAGTATGTTTTTAAAATAAATCTTAGGAAAACAGTAATTTTGATAGATATTGTCAGATTACTTTGGTATGTTATGATTTAAAACATTGTATAAGAGTGCCTGTCTTCTAACCATATTTTTTCCAACATGGTAAAAAATATTTTTATCAGGATTTTTATCCTTGCCAGTCAGATAAGGGAAAATATATTTCATTATAGTTTTAAATTGCATGTCTCTTAATAGGTATAAGAATTTTGCCCCATCACATAATTCAGAAACACTTGAATTTCTTTTCTGTATATTTTTTGTTCTTATTTTTTGCTTATTTCCATTAGTGGGTTATTGATTTTTCTTTTAGTGTGTGTTCTTTATATGTAAAGAAATTAGTCTTTTGTCTGTAGTATAGTTTGAAAGTGCTAGTTTATCATTTGTATTTTGATTTTGTTGATTTTTTTAAAGGAAATTTTAAATGTTCAATTAGTAAATGTTATTGAGCCTTTTGGTGGGGAGGGGGTGTATAATTTAAAGCTTCTGGATATTATATCATAGTTAGAAAGATCTTTTCCACTTAAAACTCATAAGAAGATTGTTTATAAGAAAGATCATTTTCTGTGTTCTCTGAATTCTATTAAAGCCAAATATTTTTAAATGTGCTTTCTTCCTTAAAGTGTAACAGATTCCCACTTCTAGATTGCTGCTATTTGTGTGGTTCTTCTATTTCTACACAAATCACAAAAAGTGGCTCTGCAGTGTTATTTAGAAATTCCCTGAGTATCTTAAGATAGAATTTCTCTAATCTAGGAATTTGAACTCCTTTTGGTTAAGTACATGGCCTCAGTAAATTCATTGCTCAGTGAAAAATGCAATTTCAATTTACTTGTACTTATTTCATCCTTTGTTCAGAATAAATATCCTCTTTAAAAATTGAGGTAATACTGGTTTGCAACACCATGTAATTTTCTGTTTTACAGCTTCAAACTTCAACAGCTGTACATGCCACAACATACTAGTTACCAAATACACCAGTCATCTAGTTACCATCCACCACCAACCATTCAGCCTCTTCCTTCTATCTATTCCATACCTTCTTCCTTCCCCCAACTTTTTATCCCTTCTGGTAACCAGCAGTATGCTCGGAGTTTTGGGGAGTTTGTTTTTTGGTTTTGCATTGTTTGTTCATTTACTTTGTTGCTTTGTATTTCATATGTGAGTGAAATCATATACTAGATGTCTTCTTCCTGAGTAATATAATCCCCTCAGGGTCTATCCATGTTTTCAGTTGGCAAGAATTCACCTTTTTCGTAGTGAGTATTATTCTATTGTCTACCTATACTCATCTTCTCCATCTAGTCATCTGTCAGTTTTTGCTATCTTGCCAATGTAAATATTGTTGGAATAGACATAGGTGTCCATGTATCTTTTTGAATTGATATTTTTATATTCTTTGAATATGTTCCTAGAGGTAGAATTACTGGACCATATGGTAGTTTTATTTTTACATTTTGCGGAAGCTCTGCGTTGTTTTCATAACTAGAAATGCTTTACCAATTTACAATACTACCAAAAGAGTATGAGGATTTCTTTTTCTCCATATCCTTATCAACAGTTATTGTTTCTTGTCTTTTATAATAGCCATTCACCATATATGATATAATATTTCACAATGGTTTTGATTTGTATTTACCTTATGATTAGTTATAGAGGACATTTTTTCATGTTTGTTGAACTCTGTATGTTTTCCTTCATACCTATTTAATCCTCTGTTCATTTTTTAATTGGGCTGCATTTTTTTTTTGAGCTAGATAAGTTATTTGCATATTTTGAATATTAATCCCTTAGGTTATACATGACTTGGAAATATCTTTTTCCTTCTAGTGGACTGCCTTTTGTTTTAAGAATGGTTTTTTTGCCTTTGCAGAACTTTCTAATTTGATGTTTTGCCTATATTTATATTTTCTTTTGTTTCTTGCTGTTGGAAATAAATACATAAAAATGATAACAAAGGTCAGCTTTCAGGAATTTATTCACCTTTGTTTTGTTCTGTTTTATGGTTTAAGATCTTATATTCAAGATTTTAATCCATTTTTAATTACTTTTTGTGTTTGTAGTATTAAGTTCTTTCTTTCACTCTTTTGAATGTGGCTCTACAGTTTTCCAAACACCATTTACTGGGGAGACTTCCTCTAGTGTACACTCAATGATCTTTGTCAAAAATTAGTTGTCCATGTTTGCATGATTTATTTCTTGGTTCTCAATTCTCCTTCAATGATCTATTTTCTATTTTTATTCCAGTACTTATACATTCTCAATTACTATAATTTTGAAATATAGTTTGTAGTCAGGATTGACCTTTGTTTTTTTCTAAGTATTTCAGATTTTTCATTTTCACATACAAATTTTAGAAAATTTTTGGTTCTTTTTCTGTGAAGGGTGCTATTGGAATCTTAGTTGGAATTGCATTATTTTTGTATGTTGCTATAGGTGAAAGAAACATTTTAACAATTTGATCTTCTGATTTATCTTCCTGTATTTTGTTGTCCTCTTTTTCTTTCAATGGGTGTCTTAAGAGTTTTCTGTGTACATATCATTCACTTCATTGGTTAAATTTATGACTGGGTATTTCAGTTTGATGTGAGCGTGACATTGTTGTCTTCATTTCTCTTTCTGGCAGTTCATTGTTAACATATAGAAATGCAGCAACAGAGTTTTGTATATTGATTTTGCAATCTATAGTTTTATTGTGTTCATTTGTTATGAACAAATGAACACAATAGCAGGTTTTTGTGTGGGAGTCTTTAGGGTTTTCTATGTATGATACCTGCATATAGTGGCACTTTACTTCTTCCTTTCTAATTTGGTAGCTTTTACTTCTTTCCCTTGCCTAATTACTCTGGTCAGTCCCTTTAATGGTACATTAAAAAAAAAAAAAACAGTGGTAGGCACATCCCTGTCTTGTTTCTGATTTTAGAGAAAAAGCCTCTGGTTTTTCACAATTGAGCATAGCTTTATCTGTGATTTGTCATCTATAGCCTTATGTTTATACAGGCTGCTTCTGTATCCATCTCACTGAGTTTTGTTGTTGTTATTGTTTTCATATATTGATGTTGGATCTTTCAAGTACTTTTTCTGCATTTATTGAGATAATCAAGTGATTTTTATCCTTCATTTTGTTGTGACATATCACAATGATGGATTTATATATGGTATCTATCCTTGTATCCCTGAAATAAATCACATTAAGTATGTATATGATCTTTTTAATGTGTTGTTGATTTTAGTTTGCTAATATATTATTGAAGTTTTTTTCCTCTCTGATCACCACAGATACTGACTTCTATTTTTTGTGTGTGTATGTGATAAATACATTTGTTTATATTAAAGCAAAATAGAAATTTAGTTCTCTATATTTCTACTGGCTGTTAGACTTCATGTAGCTATTTGTGGACCTGCCGTATTGTTTATTATTTTAATATCTCTAGAATGGCAGGCAAGGTTGGCTTTTGACCATGGCCAAACTTATTTCCCACTTACATGACATTTTCAGGAAATATTTAATAAGCAGTTACTATATATACTTAGCAGTGTTTTTAAATGATAGAAATCTGTCATCTTTTGGCTCTTGATTTTAGGGGAGAAAGGTACAGTCACCCATACATCATTCACATCAGAATGCTATAGGGAATTTTAACTGTATAGTATTGTTAACACTACTAGATAATATTTGTTAATATATTATATAATATAATAATATTAGATATAGATCATGCTTTTGTTTAAAAATTCTTTTGGTTTATCATCATGGTTAAATTGTGGAATCCAGCAGTTCTGAAAGAAATTTTTTCCTCTGCAATTCATTTTGTAAGTTTCTGTGGTAAATAGAGTTCTTAGGACTGGACATATAGGAAGGCTAGACCATATTTGTATCACCTTGAAGTCATCTACACAGCCAACCATGATACATTCTTCATTCTTCCAAATACTTAGTGGCTGATTCAGTATATTTTATTGAGTTACCTAAGCTGTCTAATGCTTTTTAAAGGAAACAAGACTCGTTTTTTCGAATTGCATATGATACTTCTGACCCTTGGACGGTTTTCAGTGTTTCGTCTATCTTTTATTTTTAGTTTGATTAGTTAAATTTAAGTTGGTACTTGCATTTTGAAAGTTACTAAATAAATTTTGTCTTTGGTGAATAGAGATCCCAACATTTTTTTTCATAAACCTTAGTGCTTAACAACTACATGTTAACAAATATGGACCAACCTGAATCACCTTTCTTAGAAAAAGTAAATTTTTCTTTGTTGAACCCAACTATATTGAAATTGGTTTTTCTTACTAACATAATTATAGGTGCAGTTTCATTAGAAAACTGCACAAATTTGTCTTTCTATATTTTATGGTAAAGTTCTTTCTTAATTGAGACAATGTGTGGGGTTGACTTGGAAAAATCTTGAGAGTTTTTTAACTGTAATTCTACCTTCCTACTTAACTACTTCTTTCTTATCATTAGTTTTTCCTTTCCCACCTGTCTATGCCCAGTTTGTGAATTATACAGTAAAAGAACATACAAAGGGAAGGAAACTATATTAAAATTTCCAAAGCATTATTTTTTTTTCCTTTGCTTGTCCCAGAGTCTTAAACTAAAGTCCATTGGTATCCAATGTTTTTTTTTTTTTTTAAACTATGTTTTAATCATCTGACATTTGAGAAATGGGTTGACATAGTACCTGAAGGTAGTGAGCTAGTCATTATCTGTTTTCTGGAGAGATAGGTGGTCTTTATCACTTTAGAGCAAAGGGATGAAAATACAGAGGATAGGTGATAATCTGAATCATAAACCTGTAAATATCTGTGGAATAGATGTGATGGAACAGAATTAACATATCTGGGTTAGAAAAGCCATGCAAAGAAATAAAAATTCAGCTGACAGTCATAACTTACCATACTTGTTTTTTTTCCCCTCTGCCCCCGTACGTGTTTAAATGAGAATAATGCATCATGTATTAGATCAAATAATTAACTGCAAGGTGATAAACTTTCTGTGTAGTGATAAATGAAGAAACTTTTAAGAGTTCAAGCTTTGATATTAGACCACCTGATTTGGCAGTTACTAGTAGTATAAACTCAAGCAAATCACTTTCTCTCATTTTGTATCAGTCTTCATAAGGTAAGGATGAAACGGACAAGCTTGGGCTGAATATACCAACACACACTGTCTCACACTGAACTGAGAATATAGTTCCTAACTCACTTAATGTTAAGGTGCTTTTCCCCCTTTTTGTCTTAATTTTTCTTCTACTACCAAAAGAGCGTTGATGTTGTAAAATTAACAATGCTAAATATTTACCATCAGCAAATACTGTGTTGAAATAATAATTCTAGTTTGTTTTGTAGATGTTAGCTAGTTATATACTTTATTTTAGCTTTTTTTCCCCCTAGTGGTGAGCATTATATCATGATACATGTTGAGTATCCTTTACCGTAAGCTTTATCAGGTTTTCACTATACTTTCAGAAAATTACAAATTTATCCATTATACTTTTCTGTGGCACTTTGTAGTCTCTTTAAATTTTTGTCTGAGTCTAATAAAATCTCCTTCCTCTTTTTAAATTATGTCTGACCTTTTGACTTTTATCTTTGTTTAGTTATAGTCTCTATCAACTTATTTCATGTTTTATGATTTGTTCCCTTTTTTCTTTAAAATGTTGCTTAACATTTAACCCATTCTTCAACCTAAAAATGTTTGAGCAGAACATCATATTTAAAGAAATTAAATGTTTAAATTCTGACAGACCCCATTTTTTGGTAGAAGTAACATCTAAAGTATTACAGTTATTAGTTAAAATTTGATATTATTACCACTTGAAATTTGGATTTCCTAAGCAATTACAGAAATGAATCTTTAAATTCTGTGTAAACTAAGTAATCTTTTGTGGTTTCATTTGTAAATTAAATCTTAATTTCTACCTGTCTTCAAAACCAGACAGCAACTGTTAGTAAGAAAACAAAAGAACAGCAAGCATTGAACCTGCTTAGACATGCTCTCAGATTGAATTTAAAATGCCACTTTATCCTTACTGTTAATAATAAAGGCTGCTTATTTTCTGTAACAGTGTAATTGATGCATGGTGCCTTTTCCAAGGGAAAATGTGACATTGGAAAACAAAACATCTTATGAGATAGAGAGAGGCATGAAGAGATCATTCCCCTATGAGATAGAGAGAGGCATGAAGAGATCATTCCCCTAATGAAATTACATATTCATTCATGGTTCTGTTTATAGATTGCCTTTTGTGAATTGACCATTTTTGCTGATTTTTTCCAAACTTGAAATAATAACTTCTGGATTCTGAAATTTCCGAAGTGATCCTTATTATTTTCAAATGACAATACAGATAATGATATGTTGTTTTTTTATTTTTATTTCACTTAATTTTTCAGTTTTCTTGAGATAGAATCAGCACACAGTGCACTATTAAAGTTTAAGGTATAGCATATATTGACTAAGATATTGTGAAATGTTTTCTATTAATATATGAAAAATGGACTAGAAAGTGACTAGGGAATACTGTTGGGTAGTGAAGTCATGTTTTTTAAGTTGTCATACCTATTTAGTTTTTTCATGATCTAGTTATAAAAATGAGTTTTACATGATTTGTAGGATAGGATGAGGCCAGTTTATTACATTATATGTTATAGTTACTGTAAAATCTAATATATGTTATATTTTCTATAAAACTATTTTTTAATTTAAAATAAAATTTAGTTTAAGGAATCAAACCTTTAACTATGAAAAAGAAACAAGAACACAGTGAGAAGCAAAACAATTTATTGTTTATTATTCTTTTCAGGCTCATGAGAGACTAGAAGATTCAAAATTAGAAGCTGTCAGTGATAATAACTTGGAATTAGTCAATGAAATTCTTGAAGATATCACTCCTCTAATGAGTGTGGATGAAAATGTAGCAGAACTGGTTGGTATCCTCAAGGAGCCTCACTTCCAGGTAATCTTATACTATAGCTCTGTCTTCCCCCAAGTCCCCTTTATTCCCAAAGTCCCCTTTTCTCATAACAAAGGTCCAGTTAAAGGTGACTCAGAAATTTTAGTAATTGTATTTTTATTGAGGTTAACATTTGATTACAACATTGCATATGATTTTGGGATATATTTTCATATCTCTTCAGATTGTGTCACCTCACCATGCCCACCACTAAACATTCATAATCCTCTACAACAATGCATTGGGTCCCCTAGCCTCCTTTACTCCCAACCCTTCACTCTCTCTTTTGGCAGTCTCAGCTCTGCAGTGAGGTCTAGAGTTTGCCTGTTCCTTTGTTTTGTTTCTTTAGATTCTATATGAGTGAGATCATCTGGTTTTTATTTGTCTTCTTACTGCTTCTTCTTCCATGTATGTTATCACAAATGACAAGATTTCATTCTTTACCTTTTTGTTTGTTTGTTTTTACAGCTGAGTAGTATTTCATTGTGCATATTTAAAAATATGGAATGCGTTGTGAATTTCTGTCAAACTTAGCACAGGGACCATACTAACCTAATATGTATTAATGCTATTTTAATAGGTGTGCTGCCAGAGTGAATACAAGGTGATGTTTTTTAAAGATTATTTAGTGCCTTATTTTATAAATATGCTGATGATATGTAAAATAACAGATATGACTAATAGGCATTATATATTTTATAATGTCCCTCACAGAATAGATTTTTCTTTGTGTAGTTAGAAAAAAATAAAACAACCCTGATTCTCATCAAACCACATGCTAGAGATGATTTTCTTTTCACTGTGGTAACAAGAGTTTTCATCCTCATTGTCACTGTTTTTTAGCCTTCCTAGTGACTGGTAATACACATTTAGTATTGCTTCTAATATGGGGTATACTAAATGACCTTGGAACAAAAGAGATCTAGATAAGGATAGAAACTAACACAGCATACTCTCCGTAGAGTCAAAAAATAAGTACAATTTAAGCATTAGTTCATATCAGTGAAAATTTAATATTTTAAAGAATCAGTTTCAGTGGAGGAGAAAGATTTCACTATTGTACTATAATAATTAAGGCAGTATATTATATATAAAGAAAAATAGACTAACTGAAGAGAATAGAAACCCAGCAATAAATCCTCATAATATGGCAACAAAATTTGTGATACAGGCACTTCATTTTAATGGAAAAATAATGTATTATTTATTGAACAGTTGGGGTAAATGAATAAAGTGTCCCTTCCTTTTCTAGGACAAATCTTAGTTTTATCTTAGTATTGAAAATAGAACACCCCTTTGCTTTTTTTTCTAATCACTATAATAGGATTAAAACATTATGTTGGTTTCAGGTATATGGCATTATAATTTAGTATTTGCATATACATTGTCAATGCCATCAAAAGCCTAGTTTCCACTCACAGCCGTAAAATTGATTCCCTTTACCTGCCCTCTTCCACTTCCTCATCTAGTAACCACCATATTGTTTCTATACTCTTAAAAGTTGGTTTTGTTTGGTTTTGTTTGTTCTTTTTATCTTCCATGAGTGAAATCATGCGGCATTTGTCTTTCTCCCTCTGATTCATTTCACTATCTATCCCTTTAGGTCTGTCCATGTAGTCCAAGTGGCAAATTCATCATTTTTTACAGCTGAATAATGTTCTATCGTGTATATATACCACATTTTCTTTATCCATTAATTCATCATTGGCCACTTGGGTTGTTTCCAGTAGCTTGAAAATAATGTGGCAGTGCACATAGGGGTGTATCTCTCTTGAATGTAGACTTTTTGTATTCCTGGCATAAATACCCAGAAGTAAAATTGTTCTATCATTATGTATTTTCATTCTTAAATTATTGAGAAATATATATACTTTTTTCCTGCAATGGATGCTCTAGTTTATATCCCCACTAACTGTGCACAGGGGTTCCTCTTTATCTAAGTACATAGTAGAGAAAAGAAAGTCTCTTCAATAGATGTTATTGGGAAAAGGCAGCCACCTCCAAACATTGAAACTAAATCACTGTCTTACACCATGCATACAGATAAATTAATTAATTCAAAATTGATTTAAGGACTGAAACTATACAATACATAAAGAAAGACTAGGCTATAACCTATTTGTCATTAACTGTTTGAGGTCTTGACTCCAATGGTAAGGGAAACAAGCAAAAATAAGCAAGTATGAATATGTCAGCTTTAACAGTTTCGCATGAAAAATAAACCATTCTTAAACAAAAAAATCACCCTACTGAAGGGAAAAAGATAATTTGCAAGCCATGTATCACACAAGAGGTTAGTGTTGATATGTTAACAACTCATACTCCTCAGCAACAGAAAAGCAAATTGATTAAAAATGCGCAGAGAATCTAAAAAGACACTTGTTCAAAGAAGAAATACAAATGGTCAAGAGACATGAAAAAGTGTTATTCATCACCACTAGAGAAATGCAAATCAAAGCCACAGTGAATTATATCATAACTATGAGAGTGGCTACTTTGCTTTTTCACATACTTTCTGTAATTCTTCAACAATGTTCATGTAAAATGTGATGATTTATAGTGAGGTGGTTCCTATGTAAATCAATTTTAAATACCAAAAAATGAGACTCCCTTGATATATGGTCAGTTGATTGAGGCCTTATTAGGCACAGTCATTTGTACTTGAATTTGTATTTGTAAGGACAATGGAAATCTTGGGTGAAGAGAGGAAGAAACATTTTCTGTAATAAACAGGGAAGGTCGGACTGTGGAGCAAATGGTGAAGCTATGTTAAGAAATTGTGATGGCAGTGTAGGAAATGGAAAATGTGAGGATTTTCAAGTTTTGAACGGTAAACTCCACAGGTCTTGGTGATTGGTTATGTGGGACAGAGTAGGAAAGCGATAATAGAATTTCAGTCAAACAAACTCATGGCATCTACTGAGACAGACAATCGAGGATGTTTTGAATGTTACTATTAAGGTAATTGATTATTTAAATTTGTGGTAACTCAGAAGCATCTGAGTAGAGCTTTCAGGTATAATAAATATTTTAATCTATGAAATTTAATAAATATAAACTTATATAAAGCTTAATGAATATATAAAATTAAAGTCTGCTGAGCAAAAAGACACTAATTGATATATTACATTCTTAATACCCATGTACTGTATCTTAGTGTGTCTTTCTCCCTATTTTTTCTGTAAATAACTATGCATATATTTGTATTTTTCTTTACTCATTGAGATTATTTGCCCAAGCTGTTTTGAAAGTTACCATTTTTTTCATTGAGTTCTATTTTTCCATCTTAGTGAATCTTCATATCATTCAACACTTGTACTATATTCAGAAGTCATCTTTTGCCACCCAAATGTTCTATACAAATGACTTGTATATGAGTCTTCACCATAAGTCCATGTATGTGGTATGTGGTGAGACGATCCCTTCTCTCTTGATTATGATCAAGAGACCCGTTAAAGAGGCTAGGCTGTTTTACTGCAGAATGTCCCATTCCCTGGATTTATCTGCTTGCTTCCTCATCACGTTGTTCAGTTACTCCTTCTATGATCTGTAAACATGTATAAAAGATTATAATGATTCAGATTATTGATTTGGAACTAAAGTGAATTAAGTGATGTGATGTAACATGAATTAATCTGCATCAACAACCACCATTCAGCTGAGATTGGTCCCTTGATTAAGGGCTAAACAATCTAATCCTTCTTTTGAAATGCTCTCTACTAGAAAGTAATCTAGCATGTTGTTATTCTAGTATTGTACAAACACTGTTCTCAACCTGCTGATGAATACATACAAATAATCCTTGCCAGAATTGGTATTTTTTTTAGAGGTTTCAAAATAACATTTCTCAAATTCTTTCATTCTAAATTTGTTAACTAGTGTTTTTACATAAAGTAGAACTTTACTTTCATCAGCTGGGCTCTTTTGTTACCCTGTACTGCATTGCCTACTGGAAAGTCAGGGAAATGCTTGATCTTTTCCTTTATCAGTTTTCAAAGTATTATTTAAAGTAGTTCTCAAATAGGATCAGAGTGGTTTGTTTTTTTTTTTTTGTATTTTTTCTTTAAATAGTATTGTGAACCTATGAATTTTTCATTAATTTCTTTCAGTTTTCTACAGCCCTTACCTCTTCTTGATTGTCAAATTTTCGTAATTGTGAGCAGTTTATAAGAAGATTTTTAGAATGTGAATCTGAAACTCAGAGATATGACATTGGAAATTATCAATATGTAAATTGAGGTTCAGGTCACAGGAGTGGAAAATACTAATTATGTAGATTTATAAAACCTAAGTAGCCCAAATTAGAGAGTTGAATAATAACCAACATCCTTACATATGAATTTATGGGTTTTTTTCTTCATATGACTTTTCTTCATATTTTCATAAAATGACCAAAGATTACAATTAAGGTCAGATATCTTTATTCTTACTGTTCACATTTGCTCCACTTGATGATTTGTTTTTGAACTTGCATTTCATCTGCTCAAAAAAAAAATCTTAATTTATGGTAAGTCTAACAGTATAAATGAAAAATAAAGACAGTATAGAAAGCTAGAGCAAAGTCATTTGTGATAATAGTACATCACATATATAGTAAATGTAGGAGTATATTATATTCAGACCTAGTTTCTTGTTTTGTTTTATTTTGTTTTTGAGAATAGGTCTCGCTATTTTTGCCTGTGGAACCACAGGCTCAAGTTGCCCGAGGTACCACAGACTCAAGCAATCCCCAGCCTCAGCTTCCCAAGTAGCTGGGATTACAGGTGCACACCACCACATCCAGCTATTTTTTGGGGACTAGGTCTCACTACGTGCCCCTGGCAGGACTTGAACCACAGTCCCTGGCCCTGACTGCAGCTTCCTAGGCTGCCGTCTACAGGCATGCACCACCATGCCCAGCCCCAGACCTGGTTTGTTGTTCCCCTGTCCTCTCCAAACTATATAACCTTTATTAGTAATATGAAATTTCCTATATGTTACTGACATTTATCCATTTTCTACTGTACATCTTTTTAAAAGACTTTATGTGTGAAAAATATATGGTATTGCTATCATAGCTTTGCCAAAATTAGTCGCTGGCTTTTGAGTTTGTGATAATAAATGGGAATTGATGATGATGATGGTGGTGGTGGTGGTGATGACAGTGGTAACAGTGAAATCCAGTACTTCTATTTTGTCACACCTAGATAGAAATCTAGCTTTATTTTCCACTGAATCTGATAGTTAAAAGTTAAAACTACCATTATCTTTAAATCAAGAGATATATTATTGCTTGATAATAAATAAAACTGCATTTCTGATTCTTAATAATATTCTATATACATTTGATTTAACTCATACTTCAAAGTTTAATAATGTATACTTTGCATATTTTTAGTACTCCATTGGGATAATTAACTAAACAATTAATAACCACGGGCCATTTTGAATCCTTTTAGTCTCTCCTGGAAGCCCATGATATTGTGGCATCAAAATGTTATGATTCACCTCCATCAAGCCCAGAAATGAATAATTCTATCAATAATCAGTTATTGCCAGTAGATGCCATTCGTATTCTTGGTATTCACAAAAGAGCTGGGGAACCATTGGTGAGTAGGTTAATGAGTGCCTTCATAAATCTGACATATCTGTGCCTCAGTTACTGCGCTATCTCATTTCTTGGTCTGTAATTTGTGTCATTATGAAACCTTATTCATGCTTGTTTTATCAGTTCTTTCTTTGACCTGTGTGTAAATACATAGCTGATGCTCTCTCAACTGGATGCAGCATACAACATTAAATTAGAATAAAAAACTGAAAATGAGATTGAAAACCATGGTAAAACTCTAAGTAGTTAAATTTACAATTTCCTGCTAAAATCACTGTTTCTGATTGCTGACTAAAATAACAGTGAAGTGGGAAAAGAAGACATAAAGAATACCATCAGCATACATGTATAACTTTTCTTGCACTCTTGAGCTTCATTTTATACTGTGGAGTGCAGCCTAATGTATGGTTGATTTTTGAGGTTAATTTTGACAGGGAAGTACTTTTTCAATGGATGAATATGTTGTCACAGTACTCATGATTTAATGGGATTGGAGTATTGAGGCAAGAGACAACATCAGAAAATTAAGAGAACATGAGATAAGTAGAAATGATTTGCTTATTTTCTTATAAAAAATCATTTTTTATATATACATACTCATGAATACCTCCGGTATCTAGTAATTTAAACTCAGTGGTAATTCTGTTCCTTATTTTCTTTAGGGTGTAACATTTAGGGTTGAAAATAATGATCTGGTGATTGCCCGGATCCTTCATGGAGGAATGATAGATCGGCAGGGTTTGCTGCATGTGGGAGATATCATCAAAGAAGTCAATGGCCATGAGGTCGGAAACAATCCAAAGGAGTTACAAGAATTACTGAAAAATATTAGTGGAAGTGTCACCCTAAAAATTTTACCAAGCTATAGAGACACCATAACCCCTCAACAGGTTGGTAATAAAATTCTTGACAGTGCTAAAACAACTTAAAAATTTCTTCAGTTTAACATCTGGCTTACTTGTTCTGAATGTCCATATTTTGTCAAATTTTGCACATTTTTGAATTTTAAGTGATTGGTACTCTGCTCTATTATAAAGAAGTAAGGAACTTCTTTGTGAACATTATAACAGCTTGCAGCTAGGTATCCACAAAGCCTTTTAGTCTAGCAGACTAAAAGCCTTTTAATTTAGCAGACATTTTTGATACCTGGTGTATTTCAGGCCCTGTAAAAGAATAAGATTATAGTCCTGGTCACTTTTTGCTAAGTGTTCATGTGAGGGGCCCAAAGAATGAAGTCAGAAAGTACAGATTGAAAAGAATCTTGAGTACAGATTGAAAAGAATCTTGAACACCTAGTTTGTATACATTTGATCTGTATTTTGTAACTAATTTTTAAGTAAAATAGATTACCAAACAGGAGTGATGTAATGAAAGTGATCATCTAGTCTTGTTATGTTATCTTTCCAAAAGAAGGATCTTGTTACCAGGTGTCAGGTTTTGGAAGGTGAGATGTGATTTGTGAAACACAGTGTTAATGAAAGTTAAGGTATTGTGTGAGCTCCAGTACCAAAACTGCCTCTTACTAGCTTCTCTCCTGTTTTTTTTTGTTTTTTATTTACTTTCATCTATCTTGTTAGGCAAACTTTTCATGTAAAGTTCTTATGGCAGCACTTGGTACAGGTGAGCACTCAACATATAGCTGGCATGATGATGGCAATGATATAGTATGATATGGCAGAATTATGAAGAAAGAAATAATAAAGTATTTACAAAGAACAATTACAATTATCATGGGAGTGTTGGAACTGAGTAAAAAGTGTAACATAGAAATAAGAGCTTTCTATCACCGTTTTAGATTAATACTTCTCATTCAGATATTTTCAGGAATTTGCTGTTAAATGTGTGAGTAACTTTTTTTACATAAGATACTGCCAGTATATTTTATTTTCATATGACTAATATGAGAACTTAAAGCTGAGTTTTGGTTTTTTTTTTTTTTCCCTTTTAGTCCTTTTAAATAATGATGTGATGTGATAGCAACACCCACCAGGGAGATACTTTGCATCTAAAGCACAGTGATGTCAACCAATTAAATAAAGGGGGAAAAAAGGAAAAAATAGTTCATTGAATAACACATTGAATAGGTTGGTCTTTGTAAGAGACAATAGAATCTTTAGTCATGAACTTAATGTGATTATTGAACTTCTGAAAAGAAAAACTCAGTGAACTTTGAAATGAAGATCTACACATCTTATCTCCAAGAAGAATCATGAAAAAAATGATATTAGGAATTATGCACTTCATATCATCAGCTGCCTCTCAGGCGACTATTAGTCTTCATTTGGCATACTTTCTTTTGGGTCAAAATACCCTAGAAAAGTAGAATTTAAAATTATTTCGGTTTTGGTATTATGTGTTTGTTATGATCATTGCTAATATTGTTTCCTTGTGGCCCAAACTTTAGAATTCTTACCATCTCACCATGTCTGCGATGGACTTTGACAGCAGAATAAATATTTATAATATTAATAGCTGTGGTTTGATCTAAATTCCTTTGTAGAATCTACACCAGGTGAACTAGTCTGAATGGCATACTTACCCTATCTTATGAGTAAAGTTTAAAGTTCCAAAAGGATTGATAACCCTCTAAAATAAATTATCATTAACTCATGAAAAAAATAAAGTTCCTTTTAAGAGTAAAGTTCCCCATCACGTGCCATCTCAAATTTTGAGTTTGAGAAGTAGGGAAAGGGGGATTAAAGTGGAATAGGAGAAGTCAGTCATCTTACTGGAAGCTGTCTCAAACCTATCCTACTGTGAAAAAGAAAAGAGATCAAAGACATTCAAAAGAATGTTAGATCTTTCCCAAATTGGGACATTCTTAAAGTGAAAGGGGCAGTTATTATTGATTATGGTAGAACAATAGGTATAAACCAGGACTGTCCTAACATACTAATCATCTTACTAAGGGAACCTGTAGAGATGAGCAGGAACATTTAGCTTCAACTCCTCTAGCTCTGACTAGAAGCACAACTCTGTTTTCACTTTCCCTCTGGGTTGGTTTGAGAACAGATGGAAGCAGGAGCTTATGCTGCCAGGGTGGTATTTTTCAAAGCATAGTCTGTAGATCAGCTTTATTAGAATCATTTGAGCTGCTTTCTTAAAACTCACAATCTTTCATGGGAAGTAAGACTTTTATTTTTAAATTTTAATATCAAATTTAGAAGCTATAACCAGTTCTGAAGTTTTTCAACCTAACATATATCCATAAGGTTCCCAGAGGTTCATAATCCCATTTTTTTATTAAAGACACACTGATGGGAATTATCTTACTCCTCTTTGAGACCAGCAGACCTAGGTGCCAAAGTCATTATAAGAGAAAAAATTATAGTTCCATTTTACTGAAGGATATACATGTAAAAATTCTCAAAAAAATTGGAGCAAATGAAATTTAATGATGTGTAAAGGAGATAATCTGATATGTCCAAGTTGGATTTATCTTATTTATGCTAGACTGGATTCATATTAGAAAATCCATGTGTAACAGATAAACTGGTAAGAAAACTTTGGGGGTGACAGAAGCATCTGCTGTCTGAACGTGTTAATAGAGTGGATGCATATGTATGTCCATGTTTATCAAATTGTACACTTTGAACATGTTATTCATATAAACTTTGTCTCACAGATATCTTTTAAAATTAGATAAAATCATTAAAGTACTGAGAAAACAAATATTGCAAAAAGAATAACTGATGTTTATAAAAATGACAATAATTAGTAGGAGAAACTGATTGGATGAAATGACTGGAGAAATAGTCCCATTATGAATCTTACTCTAAATCAGAATCAAGTCAGGCTAACTATTTAGGAATTTGTGGGTTGAGCATGATGCAAATATTGATTACACATCTGAACCATGATGAAGAGCAACTCAGTTTTATACACTCTTATTTGTAAGAAATTTCTGAACTTTATAGTAATTTATAGTTTTGGGGAATTTCTATGCAAAAATATTAATTTTAAATTAATTAATTTTCATATTCTTCCTTTCTAAACCTTTGGCTTCTATTTTTGCTTCCTTGTTCTTAAAGAACATGCAATGAAATAAATTGAAATGTTTACAATTAAACTAAATTATTAGCTAGAAGTTGAGGTAATGAACATGCTTGTTTAGTTATTTTTTCAAGTAGGCAAAGGCTTTTTGACTTTTCTTAAAATATTATTCTGGCTCTTTGGGAGCCAAAATATTATTCTGGCTCTTTGGCTCTTAGTTAACTGCTAACCAATAATTGTTTATAAGTAGTAAGTTAAAAAGTAGTAGTCAAGGACCTTAGAATTTAGAACATTAAAGGTTTCTATATTTTATTATATCCTAACAAAAAAATTTTAAGCAGTCAATATTAACTGAAGTTTTATTATTTTTTAGGCATTAAATCCCTTCTACTTGCCTCGCTGCTGTAAATCTCACCAAAATACTAAACAAGATCACCCTTCTACCCAGTAGGTAGTAGTATTTTTCCATCCAGCTTCTGCAGCCTCAAGTTTGTTAGCACCAACCTGGTTTAAGATGCTGGGTGGCATTTCTATCAGCCACTTTGTCTCAGGATGGCCAGTAGTGGTGAGAGTGTTTGCTGCCAGAAATGTGTGTGATTTGGTAAAATGAATCATCAATCCCTGATTTGCAAGCAAATTTGCCTCTTGAATAGCAGAGTTACTGTTTGTTCCTAGTTTATTTAAGGACAGTTGATGACTTTTATCATCTATTAAGACAGACATGGTATGTTACTCCATATATCATCCCAAGGAAGTTCCTTTATCCAGTGCTTGAAGTTTGGCAAGTTGATTTGGCTTTTTCATCTTGTTGGAGTGAAAACAAGGCTTCACAGAAAATGGGTTGGTGCTCAGGCAGTCTCAAGTCAGACCAACTAAGGGTACTTGCATGTCCTGATTTTTGTAATTTCACATACATTTAATTATATTTAAAAATAAATGCTCAATTCAGTTCAGTTCCTGACTTTAAAGAGGAACTTTTAACATGTAAATATTTAGAATGTTCTGAAAATTTTTTAAAAATTGAGAAAGTCTGCTTCTATTTCTGATTGGCTATTTTATTTTTTTTAATTATGAATAGGCAGTGAATTTTATCAAACTCTGTTAAGGTTTGTCTCTCTTAACCGGTTGCTAGTTTGCTAGTTGTATTATTATGTATTCGTTTTTATGTGTTAGCTATGATGAACATTTTTATTGTTTTCAGCTTGAGGCTATTACATGTAGGCATTGACTTTTAAACTTCAATTCTAGGGATTGAAGGATTGGGTCATATGGTAAATATTCATTGAACTTTTAGAGAAATTGCTAAGCTGTTTTCAGAAGTGGCTGTACCATTTCACATTCTCCATAGCATTATATTGAGTTTCAGTAATTTCACATCTTTGCCAACATTTGATGTAATTGACTTTATAATTGTAGCCATTCTACTAGGTGTGTAGTGGATCTCAACATTTTGATTTGCATTTCTCCAATCACAACTAATTTTGAACATCCTTTCATATACAAATTTGCCATGCCTGTGTCTTTTCCTGCTGTGGTGAAATATCTTCAAATATTTTATCCATTTTACTGAGTTGTTTTCTTGATGTTACTTAGTTTTGAAAGTCCATTATATACTCTGGATACAAGTGCTTTATCTGAATTAAGATTTTCAAAGATTTTCTACCAGTATGGATTCTCTCAAGTATAATTCAAAGAACAGACATCTTAATTTTGATGGTTTAGTTTACTATTATTGTTTGGATCATACTTTTGTTGTTCTATGTAAAAGTTTTTTACATATAACCCTTGTTAACTCCAAGGTCATAATGATTTTATTCTGGAAGTTTTATAGATTTTTTTTAGCTCTGTATCTACAAGTTATTTTTTGGATAGAGTGCAAGGGATGGATCAAAGTTTATTTTTTTGTGTAGAGATCCCCATTTTTTTTAGCTTCATTTGTTGAAAGATGACTGCTTTGACAAGATTTGGAAAAAGTTTTACTGTAATACTTTAAATATTTGTTCTCTTCCTTTGGTGACTTCAGTTACATGTATATTAAGGTCCTTGAAGTTATCCTATAGCTGACTGAGAGTCTGTTAATTTATTTTTTGTCTTCTTTGCTCTTCCTGTTTTTGTTGCTATGTCATCAAGTTTATAGATCTTCTGCAGTGTTTAGTCTGCTGTTAATCACATCTTATTTATTTTTTGTCTCTGTTACTTTGTTTTTCATCTCTAGAGGTTCGAACTGAGTCTCCCTTTTATATCTGCCATTCCCAACCCTTCCTCTGGCTTCTTGAACATGGGAATACAAAATGTAAAATTGCATGTCATTGTCTACTAATCCATCATATTTGGTATTTCTGAGTCTCTTTTTTTGTTGTTGTTGAGACTAGGTCTCACTATTTTTGCCTGTGGAACCACAGGCTCACGTTGCCCTGGGTACCACAGACTCAATCCCCAGCCTCAGCTTCCCAGGTAGCTGGGATTACAGGCATGCACCACCACGCCCAGCTATTTTTTTGGTACTAGGTCTCGCTACATTGCCCCGAGCGGGACTTGAACCAGAACCGCGATCCCCGGTTCCTGCCATGGCTTCCTAGGCTGCTGCTTACAGGCACCACCATGCCTGTCCTTCTGAGTCTCTCTTAATTGTTTGTAAAAGTCGCCCACCACACTGGAGGGTATGTTTTCCTACTCATTTGTGCACCTGGTCGTTTTTGATTAGTTGCCAAACATCATGCATTTTACCTTGTTGGGTGCTGGATAGATATGTATGTTCAGGTATTTTCTTAAGCATTGATCTAGGATACATTTACGTTCCTTGGGAACACCTTGATCCTTTTGCATCTTGACCTTTCAGCTTTGTTAGAGGCAACCAAATCTGGAGTAGGCCTAGTGTATAACCCATGAGTTCTTAATGCTCATAAATTGTGATTTTTTTTTCTACTACTACTGTATAACAAACTCTTCTTGACTTGTATGACTTCCTGAAATTGTTCCTTATAATGCTTTCAGATTGTTCTTCGTCTGTTGGGTAGTTTCCTTATACATATACACTGATCAGTACTCAGAGACTGGAGGGCATTCCTTTACAATTTCTAAACCCTTTCTCTGTTTAGCTCTTTCCTCACTTACTACTCTTTTTTGTGTCTTATGGTCTCCTTGACTTTTCCTGTTTTCTAGCTCATCTTTCAAGTGCAAGCCACCTGCCTGCACCACTTAATTCCTCCTCCGAATCTCAGAAACTTTCTATAGTTAGCAGGGAAATAATAGCTCTTGTTTGGTTTGTTTCCATTTTTTAGGCATTACAGTTTACTGATGTCTTCAAAGACATTGTTTTGCATATTTTGTCCAGTCTTTTGTTTTCAGTTGGAAAATCCTTGTTACTTTATCTTTGTAAGAAGCAGGAAACACTGCTTGCACTATCATGAGAATTTAGTTTTTGAATCACTAAATCCAGTGGTTTAAAATTCAAGAAATATAAATATAGATTCGTTGAAATCTCCCTTCTTATTCTTTGTACTGTCAGCCTAGTACTCATCCCCCATAAGAAACCATGACCATTCTTTCCCGAATTTCTTTATTCTTCTGCAAGTAAATGTATATATTTTTATTCCCTTTCCACCTCCTTTTCCTTGAAAGGCTAGTGTACATATTTGTAGTTTTATCACTTAGCCACATACCTCAAGAACCTTGGGTATGTTGACTACAATCTTCCTCTCCAAGTTTGCCCCCTCCTCTGTTTTAATAACACTGCATAGATTTACATAGATTTATCATCATTTGTTTAAATATCTGTTTCACTATTGTTAAACAAGCTGCTTCCTATCTTTTGGTTTCCGAAATAATTCAGTAAGTAATAATCTTTTACCTATGTCACTTCACATATATCCAAGCATCTTTGATGTTGAATACATTCCCATATGTGAATTTCACTAGGTCAGAGGGTCTTTGCCTTTGTAATTTTGATAACTTTTGCTTAAATTGTCCTTCCTCCCAAAGGACTGAATCATTTCTCTTACTAAACTATTAGGAAATGCCTCTTGGTCTGTAGTCGTGTTTACAAAATGTTATCAAATATTTGTTTATCTGCTAATCTGGCAGGAAAAAAATCTTGTCATAATGTAGTTTTAATTTGTTATTTCTATTTTGAGACTGAACTGTTTTTCTGTGCTTACAAGCCATTTATGTTTCCTTTTCTCTGTCCCATCTACTTTGGGTTGTGTGTCATTCACAGAATATTTAGTAGATTGTGTTTAGTAATTTCTTATTAAAGAATGATCAGTTTACATTCATAGCCTACTAATGAAACACTTCAATGTACTCAAGATATAATACTAAATCAAGTAAATTTCTGATGATTTTTAAGGTAATTTCAAAATGTTTAGATCAATGTTTTAGATCGTTGATTTTTTTCAGGCATTTTTAAAGGTCTGTGTAAATAAAACAAGTTAATCTGAGTTTTTGAGCATGAGACTAATGTTCCACAATTGATAAATGAAATTATAAATATAATTCTTTCTAGAAATCTTGTACTTGTACATTTAAGAGCTATGGTTTGTCCTACAAATAATGGCACTTCCAGAACAATTTGATGGGAGTCAGGGAATGAATATTTAAAATTTGGATTGTCTCAGAGATACTGAACTTTATGTTTGTAAAATATATTGTGTCTCATAAATAAGAATGATTAACATCTTTACGCTAGGTTACAGCGTGTGCAGCATCTTTGAGAAGGTATATCCAGGTTTTCAAAACATTTTTATATCTTTATATATCCATCCTTTTTTTTTCTCCCTCTTCTCAAACACCTCCACCTTTTTGCTTCTATAATTTATAATTTTCAGATACTGTATACCCTGTGGACAGTTAATTATGGAGGTGGTTGTTTAACAAGTGAAAGAGGTGATAAAAATAGGCCAGTAATTTTGTTTATATTTTTATTAATTCATTATAAATTTAAAATTGGGTTTTATTTATGCAATGAAAAATATATTTTTAGAGTTGCATCAGTATGGAGAGGCATCCAGCACACGTCCGTCAGGTATGATGTCATTCCAGTACCTTTTCTGGTACTATTTCTTGTCTTACCAGCCAACTAAATTTATATTGATTAAACTTAATCATTTTGAATTGCCCCCATTGCCAAAACATTGAATTGCATGTCACTGTCAAGTTAGACAATTGTCCCATGTTAGCAATCTTAATATTGTTTGTATGCTTGCTTTCTAGACATTTCTAAAATTACATATCAGGAATCAAATTTTTGGCTTACTGATTTTTTTTTTTTTAGCATTAATATTTAGTTGTCCCAAAGTTATTGAAAATGTTCTGGCTGCTTTCTCTCAAAATCATGTAATAACTAAAATTTTGTTATATGTTCCCAAATTTAGTTATTTTAAGTCATTTTAATATGCATTCATCACATTACATTTTACTGCACTAATAATGTAGTTACTTGTGTTATAGACCTATGATAAACAAGTAGAAAATGACATAGTCCTTTAGACTAATAATTATGTGCTTTCCTGCTTGTTAATTTTTACCTGCTGATGAATGCTAAGTCAATTTTTTATAGATAAAATTTGAATTTTTGTAAATATGCATGAAAGTCTTTCAAAAGAGTAATTGGTCTGGACTTGCCATCAAATACTGAAAAAAAACATAATGACTATTCAAATTAAATTGAATAGGTACGGTTTCCGTGGTTTTATTACTAAAACAGATTAATAAAACATGCTTTTATTAATAAAACAGATTTAAAGAAATTTTATAGAATTTTTTTTTTGGGGGGGGAGATTAAGTCTTGCTATATTTTTTGCCCAGGGACCACAGGCTCACATAGCCCGTGGTACCACAGACTCAAACAGTCCCCAGCTTCAGCTTTTTAGGTAGCTGGGATTACAGGTGCACGCCACCACACTCTGAGCAGGACTCGAACCGCGAGATCCGGTTCCCACCATGGCTTCCTAGGCTGCCGCTCACAGGCACACACCATTGTGCCTGGCCTGTAGAATAATTTTTAGTGGGAAAATAGTTTCAAGGCTTTTTCAGTATTTGTCTTAATAAGTATCATTAAATTAATAGTTATTAAATTATTAAGCTGGGCGTGGTAGCATGCATCTGTAATCTGAGCTACCTGGGAGGCTGAGGCTAGGGATCACGTGAGTCCATGGGTTCGAGATTACCCCCAGTGACATAGCGAGACCTAGTCTCTTAAAAATAAAAAATTATTAATGAGCAACGTAACCAGCAAGATGGTTTACATAATGTATTTTCCATACTGCTTTTGGTCAGTGTGAATCTATGTAATTAAAAAAAAAGTGATTACCAGGTATGAAAGTTGGGTTTAAAATTTCTGCTATGGTTAGTAAGTGTATTTCAGGTCAGACTTCTACATGAAATTTATTATTCAGTATTGGCTTCAGAACTCTTTCAAGAAGTCAATCTTATATCTGAAATATATACCTCAAATCAACTGCAGATATTATTTCAAGTTATTTATTTAAAAAGTAGCATTTATTTGCATAAAAGTTATGTGGTATTGATTGAAAAATCATGTGAAATAATTGGGAGGAAATGTAAGAATGATGAAATAAAATATCGTCAAACTGTTAAGATTTGAAATTAAAATAGACAGGCCGGGCATGGTGGTGCGTGCCTGTAAGCGGCAGCCTAGGAAGCCATGGCCAGGGCCAGGGATCGCGGTTCAAGTCCCACAGTGGCCACGTAGAGAGACCTAGTCTCAAAAAAAATAGCTGGGCGTGGTGGTATGTGCCTGTAATCCCAGCTACCTGGGAAGCTGAGGCTGGGGGTTGCTTGAGTCTTTGGTACCCCCGGCAACGTGAGCCTGTGTGGTTGCATGAGCAAAAATAGCTAGACCGGATTTCAAAAAAAAAAGTTAAAATACAAATGAAAATTTAATATTAGAACTGTTGTTTCTTTTCTTGCATCAGATTATTAATATACTAATAATTTGTTTTTATTTGAGATTTCTTAGTTGAACTACAATGAATACAGTCAAATATAATCAGAGTGGTTTGAAATTTTTCAAAAATATAGTGAAAATGCTATATTGTAGTGTTTTTAATTGTGCGAATGTGTTTTAGGTATTTGTGAAATGTCATTTTGATTATAATCCATACAATGATAACCTGATACCCTGCAAAGAAGCGGGATTGAAGTTTTCAAAAGGAGAAATTCTTCAGATTGTAAACAGAGAAGATCCAAACTGGTGGCAGGTCAGTATGCTTTCTGAAATTTCCTCAACTACTTCTTTATCTTCAATCTTAGATCTGACCTAATATCTGAATATTTAGGAAGAAGGTATTAGCATCTGTTCCAATCATTTTTTTCCTGTATGAACAGCTCATGATTCAGGACTGCTAATTTTGTGGACAGAAGACCAAATTGAGAGGGTATTTGTGAGTAGCTATTAATGAATGCCGAATTAACTAGCCTGTGGTGACTTCACTTTGGTTTAGGGAGTAGACCAATTGGTTCTGTGGTATCAGTGATTGTAGTAAATTATGCTTGGGGGTGAGATGTACTCACTTGGGGTCATCCCTTTTTAATATTATTTTTTTGTTCAATTTAACCAGGTATATTTTACTATGCGTATAGTCATCCTTCTCTTGTCTCCTCCCTCTGCATACATTCATGTAAAAAAAACCAAAAAACTTCTTAAATCTAATTGCTCACCTCTTTTCAGTTTGTGAGAAATGAAGATTTGCTTTACTGATGTTGTTTGGTCTTGTATGGAATCTGTGTATATGGAAAGGGATGTGTTATCACTATTTTTCCCTCCCTTTATTTCTCCCATATATATATTATGATGGTCATTTCCCCCACAGCTTTCAGAAAGCTTCATTAGCTCCATCAGCAGTTAGAAGTTTATTTTTGTCATTGTATCTGAATACCACAGTATTCAGAACTGGAGAATCTGCCTGACATATGTCTAAATCCCTTAAACTGTTAAATGTAAGTCTAATTAAAGAACATGGTGATAGAATAGGACCCAGAACCTACAGCTGAATTCTAAGTGAGAAGATAGTAGTAGCTCACATTAGCTTCCCCTAGATTATATTGACTCACAAGGAAGAATGAATTTTAATAGAATAAGAACAGTTTTATCAATATTTCCTTACAGTTAAGATGTTATTATGTATGTGTGCACTAGGCAATGAAAGAACTAACAGAGGGTAGATTACACAGAAGCTGTGATTTGAAGGGGATAACTGAATTTCTTGGAACTTTCATCCAAAGAAAAAAAATCTGCTTTCTGTGACTATTTCCTTTATTGAATTTGTCTAGTTTATCTGCTCTTTCTGTAAATGCCCTCTCTTCTTTTAAGGCTTGTCCCCATTATCTCAATCTCTCTGCATTTTGTCATCTGTTCTATTTTTCAGGATTTTAATTGCTAAAAGTGCTACCGGGTTTTTTATGCTAGTTGTTAGGATAATGACACCTACCAATCATGTCAACTGCTATTTTAAAATATCACTTCTTTGGATTTTATTTTTAAAGTTACTGTCTATAGATACTAAGTAAAATTTTTCCTATCTTTACTTCACTACCTCTCAGGAAAGTCACATTATTGGTAACATGAATTAACTCTTCTCTCTGTTCTCCCAGTACTGTCTATCTTTCATTGGAAATACCAGTATAGCAGAAAATACTAATATAGCAGAAATACCAAAATAGCAGGATTGATGTTGATAGTAAATGTTTTGCTAAACTATGTCAGACATAATGTCCTTTAGCAGATTTTATAGTTCTCTTCCACTCTTTGACTAAGTTTTATGAATTAAAATTTTAGTAATTAAAAAAAACCTGTATACATTTATATTTTTGTCCCCAGATTTTACTGCTGGTTGATTATTGATTAGGTACCAGGTTACTCCTCAGAGCTAAAGTGTGTAAATGTCTGAACTGACAGTGCCGCGGATTTAAATGTCAAGGTTTAGTTATAAAGTGTGATTTTTTTTTTTCACTGAGTACTGCTTGTCCTTATTACAGCATGGCCTCACATTTTGGTAACAATTCATTAATCTGATTCTAGGCTAGCCATGTAAAAGAGGGAGGAAGTGCTGGTCTCATTCCAAGCCAGTTCCTGGAAGAGAAGAGAAAGGCATTTGTTAGAAGAGACTGGGACAATTCAGGTGATGGCAGTTTAACACAATAAATAACAAGTAGTCCTTGTGGCTACCTTTCTTTGCCACTTTCTTCTTAATTAGCCTATGAATTTATTTAAAATATATCAAGAACTAATCCTCCCATCTGCTTTAGTGTTCTGCTCTCAAAAGTAAACTTCCGATCCCTTTCTGCCACCTGCTGGTATAGTAGCAGAGTACTTGACTCAGCTCACATCTGCCCCTTGTGATCTGTAGTTTGGGAAGATGCACTCTCTCCCCTAAAGAATACTGCTTGGTGATTCTATCAGAGTGTGACATGCTATTTAAGTTTGTCTTGTCATCCTTCAGGACCTTTTTGTGGCACCATAAGTAGCAAAAAAAAGAAAAAGATGATGTATCTCACGACCAGAAACGCGGGTATGTTTTAAGTATCTTTTGAGAAGACCAAGTAATATTTTTCCGTAATGCGAGTCATTGTGGGGCACACTCTAAAAAGTGTAATTTTAAATGAGTATAATTCAGATTAGTATCCATTTGCAAGGGATGGCATATTTACACATGACACAATACAGAAAATATTTCAGTTTTGGTACATATGCTTATATCACCAGTGTGCTGTGTCAGTGTAGTTTAGAATAAAAATAATTGGTTTAAATTTATGCTTGTATTAATGAACAGTATTATAATTGAAACTATTCAGAGAATTTTGAAATAATGCATGTCATTTCTAAAAAGCAAAATGCCTATAATGAGTTATTAAAAGAACTATGACTAAGGGTGGCTATTATATTCTGCTGTAACATTGTCCTTCACACTTTTGAAAATTTAATACTGAGCCCAACAGATCTTAGAGCTGATCTGGTAAGAGTCTTTCTTAAATCTTCTCAATTTAAAGAAAGGTAAATATGACAACTACCAGTTATTCTTCTCAGTTATAGAAGCTAACAGAAGTAAAATAAAGTTCTTTGAATCAGAGACTTTAGAGGCTTCCTCAAAGGAATTGACAGTTTTAAAGTACTTTAAAACTACCTGTTTATGGGTAAAAAATTAAATAACACACTTCTAAGGGAAATAATGTAATAATGTCATAATAATATGGAAAGATAAGTATTAAGAGTCTCTTAATACTTGTTTTAACTGTGGAGAAATTGTACATGGAAAGAATATTATACTATAGATTGAGAGTTACAGTTATAATAGGTAGTATAATATGTCATATTCACTTTGTCCTTGTTGTTCATTAAATATATGTCCTGAAACCTTGCTAAATAGAAAATTTATTTAGAATGTATTTCTACTAAAAATTGTATGGTTCCAACTTTTTATATGTAAAATTTAGAATCTTAGTATTTGAATATCAGTATACATTTTATGAACCCTTGAACACAATTTATATTCATTTTTATCGTTGAAAGGCCACCATTTTTTCCATGGAACTTGTTCAAGGACCCAGAGTGGCCATGCTGCTATCCTCTATATTAATACATAGTTTTTAACTAACTTGAATATACGCTAAAGAAATTATTTCTACTGAGAAACTGATTAGAAAGGTTCTAATAAATAGAATAGCTGATAAGAATAATACACAGGCACTTCTCCAGCTTGGTTAGATACATTTTTAAGGGCAGATGGATAGAAGCAGATGTTTAAATCATGATATAAAAATAATTTTTGTACTTTGCCAAATTTAGAGAAAAATATATATATAAACCAAATTTATAAAATTATATACAAATTGAGTGATATTTTACTAGCAAGATAAACTGAGTCATTTTTGAACAGATTAATGGAGGACTTTTTTTATGACAGATAAGTGAATATGTTTTCCCATTCCCTTTTATATTTAGAATTTGACCGACATGAAATCCAGATATATGAGGAGGTAGCCAAAATGCCTCCCTTCCAGAGAAAGACATTAGTATTAATAGGAGCTCAAGGAGTGGGCCGCAGAAGCTTGAAAAACAGATTTATAGTATTGAATCCTACTAGATTTGGAACCACAGTACCATGTGAGTTTTCTTTGCTATTTGATTAACAGGAAAAAATAATGGGGGTGGGGAGGCAGTTAGTAATTCTTGATTATGCCAGTGAAAATTACCTGAAGTTGATTTTAATACAGTATGGTTTATAGTATGCTAGAATATACTTTCCTAGTTTGTGTTGGTTGCATTTAGTTTGAAATTATTTTTCCTTTGAAATGTTCCATCTTTTAAAATTTCTTATTTAGCAAAGCAGTAATTATGCTAATAAGATAGTAGTAATTGTAGTAGTACTATGGGTTGGTAAAGATGCGAAATTTTAGTACACTCATACGTATTAATTGGAAATATTGAATGCATCCACTGTAGTGAATTATAGCAGTTCCCTAAAAATTAAACATCGCATTATCTCCTGATCTAGCAATTTGACTTCTAGGTATATGCCAAAAAGAATTGAAAATAGGGACTCAGGTAATTTTTACATACAAGTTTTAGCAGCATTATTTACAATGGCCAAAAGTTAGAAATAAGCCGGGCATAGTGACTCGTGCCTGTGAAGCAGTTGGGGCTAGGGACTCGTGCCTGTAAGCTTCAGCCTATGAAGCAGCTGTGGCTAGGGATTGCGGTTCGAGTCCTGCTCAGGGCAACACAGTGAGACCTAGTCGCAAAAAATAACTGTGCCTGTTGGCGCGCACCTGTAATCCCAGCTACCTGGGAAGCTGAGGCTGGGGATTGCTTGAGTCTGTGGTACCCCGGGCAACATGAGCCTGTGCTTCCATGGGCAAAAATAGCAAGACTTAGTCTCAAAAAAAAAAAAAGTAGAAATAAGTCAGATGCCCAAGCAGATGATATCATAACATCATAAACTGTGATATGTATAAGCAATGAAATATTAATCAGTCTTATAAAAGAATGAAATTCTGATACATGGTATAACTGATGAAAATTGAAAATATTTTGCTGAATAGGCCAGATACATATAACATATTTATAAATATTGTACAAATACTGTATAGTCACTTATAAGAGATACCTAAGTATTGTCGGACTCATTGAGCCAGAAAGTGGAGCAGTGATTAGGACCTAGGGGAGAGGCAATTTAATGGGTACAGAGTTTCAGTGTAGGATAAATGACAACAGTTCTCAAGATGGATAATGGTGTTGTGTGCAACAACAATGTAATTCCACTGAATTTTGTGCTTGTAAGTGATTAAAATAATAAATTTTGTTATGTGTTTTAATGTAATTAAAACTCTAAAAATATTAACCTTGATCATTTAATATTCTAGCATTTATTTAAACATTACTATTATTGTTCATTTATATAATTTGAGTAGTTTGCTACAAGTAAAGCAACAAAAAAGTGTGTGTACATAAATCTCAAGTATAAAATTAATAGATAAAATAATATATATAACTTTTAATTTTCCAACTCCTGAAAGATGTAGTATTTCCAGCTTCCAGAAAGGTGTAATATTTTTCCTTTCTACAGATTGTATTTTTAGCAAAGATTTAAATCTGAAGTTTTTTTATAGCAAGATTTATTTATTTCCATATATCAAGTGAACTCTGAGTTCTTTATGTGATGTGGTTTGATTTTACCTCTCTTTAAATCATTGACATTTATACAGCAGGTAGCTTTTGTTAAGCCTCAATATCAGCACAAAACCCAAACATTAGTAAAATGTAACATGTCTGCTTAATTTTTAATACACAGTATTGTTCTACACATTGCCAGGTTTATGGGTAGGTCTTATAGGAAAGGAGAGGTAAATGCTGTCATTATGTTTAATTGCTTTAGTTTTCTCTTATAAAACTAAAAGAGATGGGAGTAAGCTACCTTATGAATGATATATTCCCTTTAACAGTTACTTTTACAGAGCTCAGTTAACAAAATCTTAGCTTTGTTTCTTCATTATTTGAAGAGCTGCTAATATTTTTTTATTTGATTGCACATGTATTCATTTTTTTTTGCATCATTGCATACCCCAAGGTTCTTTCACCACGTTTTCACCCATGAACCATCATCTTACTCTCTTGTGCCCATCCCTCCCATTTTAAGTTTTCCTTGTCCTTCGGTTTGTTTGTTTTCTCTCTATCTCGCATATAAGTGAGACCATCTAGTATTTCTCTTTTTCTTTCTGGCTTATTTCTGCTAGCATGTTTCCTTCTAGGTCCATCCATATTATCATAAATGGCTGATAATATTTTAAAGTTTGCCTGTCAGTCACAAAGATTCTAAACAATCGCATTATTTGCTTGCTTTGTATCTGAGTTTCAGGAAATGGTTGTATCCCAGTTGCTGGTTCTAATTTACCTTTTCTAGGAATAGAAAGGGCTTTAAATTTGTGACAGTATAGTTGTTTGGAGTGTTGTGTATTGTTTTGTTTTGTTTTTAGTGTTCACCAGAGCATGACATAAAATTCACGTAAAGTAAAAACATTATTTCTCCAAGAACTAAGATTCTCTCAACATGTTGGAGATGATGGTAGGGGAATGTCTGTCTCTGCATACTTTTTTCAAGCAGGACATTCCCATATATAATTCATAGTAGAATGTACCCAAAAAATAGTACTTTATAAATTTGTATACAGACATTAGGCCAAATTCTAGTATGTATTTGAGGAGTTTAAAGTTGCCTTAAAAATGTTATCATGTTCCCGTCAGTGAATAATTCCAGAGTCATAGAGATCACGTAATTGTAAATATGAAAAGCTATCTTAATGTCTTGAAGAATCTGATGTTACTTTATAAACGCTCTCCATGGTGGTCTGGACTGTTCAACCTCAGTGAAGAGCCAGAAAACACCAGGGGGAAGGAAAGTCTCATTTGCATATGGTATTGTTTATGAACTAGACCCAACTATTTGTTGCCAGTACTAATGAAATCAGACAGCATATAAACAAGTGAGTGCAAATGTGGTACAATAAACATTACTTACAAAAAATGGAAGCAGACCAGATTTGACTGTAGGCCACAGATTCGTGACCCCTGTACTAAGTAGAAAAGTCCTCAACAACTGTGTGTATTTTATTCTATCTATCTACCTATCTATCTGTCTGTCTGTCTGTCTGTATGTCTGCCTGCCTGCCTGCCTGCCTGCCTGTCTGTTTATCTATCTATATCTAATCTATCTATCTAATCTATCTATGGCTAGGTCTTGCTGTTTTTGCCCGTGGAACTGCAGGCTAACGTTGCCCAGGGTGCCACAGATTCAAGCAATTCCCAGCCTCAGCTTCCCAGTAGCTGGGATTACAGACGCGCACCACCACGTCCAGCTATTTTTTTGGGACTAGGTCTTGCTACATGCCCCCAGCAAGACTCGAACCGCAATCCCTGCCCCAGCCATGGCTTTCTAGGCTGCCACCTACAGGCATGCACCACCATGCCCGGCAACTGCGTGTATTTTAATGTTTTCTGTGCATGCATTGTCTTCATCCAAATTTTCAATGTTATTTTTAGTTACTTCACGGAAACCAAGGGAAGATGAAAAAGATGGTCAGGCATATAAATTTGTGTCACGATCTGAGATGGAAGCAGATATTAAAGCTGGAAAATACTTGGAACATGGGGAGTATGAAGGAAATCTCTATGGAACCAAGATCGATTCTATTCTTGAAGTAGTTCAAACAGGACGAACTTGCATTTTGGATGTCAACCCCCAAGTAAGCTGCATGGATTCCAAAGCTATTTTTACCATGGGGGGTGGGTGGGTGTGTGGGTGGGTGTGGGTGTGGAATTTTTTTGTTTTATTTCAAAGTGTGACGGTGGCTTTCGCCTGTTGATGAGAGTACTTTAAGTACTTTATGTTGCTTGTTCACAGCTAGTGATAGAAATCTCTGATCCGTTAGCCAACATAGGCTTAGGGAGCAACAATTAAAGCTTAGTGTTTACTTGCGTAAGGATTATGCATCTATTGGGAAATGTACATGTATTAGGAAGTGTAAAATTTTAAATTTTAAAAAGACTTCATTATAAAGAATGAAAAAATTTCCCTTCCCACCCAACACACACACGCACACATTTCATTCTCATTTTGTAACTGTCCCCATGTCTCTGTCTGCTCTACCATTCTCTTCCCTGCTTAGAGATGTTATTAGTAATAATGATAATACTGTTAAGTAATACTAATAGTGTTAATATTGCCTTATGTGTATTTTTCTGTCATTTTAGTGTAAGTACAAATAAATGTATAAAATGCAATGCTTTTTTTGTTGTTGCATAAATGGAAAAATTCACAGATTCTTTAGCTTGTTCTTTATTGAAGTTTTTTTCAAAGATCTTTTCATGTCATGTCTAGAGCTTTCTTTTTTCCTTAGAATTGCTGCATGGTATTTCATATTATGGAATAATTACTTTATATAACCATACCCCATTAGTCAACAATGGGGTTATTTTTACTTTTTCAATATTAACACATTTACAAAATGAACATGGATGGCATTTGCTTCATTCTTGATGATATTTTTGGAGCATTAAGTTTAATACTTTTCCTTTGTTTGAGAGGAATCACTATTTTAGAAGAGTACTAGAACACAAAGATAGAAGGGGGAGGGAGTATTAGCTTATATCCTAATCCTTAGGAAGAGAGCAAACTGAGTTAAACTCTAGCGTAACTCAAATTCTAGCGTAACTCAAATTCTTGTTTCAATCAGTTAATAATACGCTTCTTGCACAGGCACTGAAAGTGCTGAGGACATCTGAGTTCATGCCCTATGTTGTATTTATCGCTGCTCCCGAGCTGGAGACATTACGTGCCATGCACAAGGCTGTGGTGGATGCTGGTATCACCACCAAGCTTTTGACGGTAAGTGATTCTTCCCATACCAGCAGTAGTATTTTTTCTCCTAGAAAGTTTCCTTTTCATCTTCTTGTCAGTTCAGCATCAAAATATGCTCACCCAACCCCTTCCTTTTCACTGACAAGGAGATTGGGTCCAAGGCAGTTCATAAGCAAGTCCATCATATGATTTAATGCTGCTAGAATTGTGTGTTTTGATGTTTTAGTTTCTGCTACATGTTTTCTCTTGTTCTTTCTCTTTTTTCATATAAAAAAAGATTTAAATATATACAGGAGAATACAGTCCACTCTCCACATGCATGTCCTTCTATCTTCTATAACATGTGGCCATTTCTTTTCCTCCTCACTTTTACCCTGGAATTATTTTGAAGCAAGTATTTGATATCATTATCAATCATAAATAGTTTATCTCTAAAATATAGTCAGTTTAATGTAACCATAACAACATTGGCACATAACCAATTAATAAGAGCAACCTCTCAGTATCATCAGCATCCTATGTGTCTTTGGATTTTCCCAGGATTGATGGGTTTTTTTGCACTTGAGTTTTTCAACTCAGTATCAGACAAGATTGAGCACATTATTCAATGTCTTCTAAATCTTCTTTTTCCCCCAACTTTAATCATGTTATATATTAATTAAGGTAAATAAAGTATATATTATAATAATAAACTATGTGTTTAAAGTCAGTAACTTGAAAGTGTGGGCAAATGCATACAAATGTGAAACCATTGTGGTCAGTATAATGGACATTCTGAAATCAGGTAGGGTTAGTCTTCTTTGTTCATTTTCAGGGGTTTTCATGTCTGTTTAACTTGATGACTGAAGTACAGTGTTTTCATGTCATCATTTACTAATAACATTTGTGTCACTTCTGGCTTGCTTTTGATTAAATGATTTTTGTGCTCATTGTAGGTCATTATTTTCCTGATTCTTTAAAATCTGGGTAATTGACTATTAGATGCCAGACATTTTGTGAGCTTTGTTGTGGAAAGTATTTGAAAGTAATTTGTTCCTTTCAGGTCATACCCTTAAAACTTGTCAAAAGACAAAGCAGCTCTTGCTGCAGAACAGTTATCCTCTACAACTGAGGCAAACATATTTGAGCACTCTCCCAAATGGCCTATCCACTGTGAGGAGAGTGGACATCCACTATGAGATGGTGGCCTGTCCACTGTCCCATCTAGGGTAAACAGGAACTCTTTCTGACTCAGGAAAAATACCACTTATCCTTTCTAGTGGTTCTTCACTGCCTGGGTTTTATGCACCTGAGTGACTGGTCTGGTGGGTGGTCAGCTGAATTACTGGAAGGGAAACTTTTACACTTCTCCCGAGTTCTCACTTCTCCACCTTATCTCACAGTATTGTGTCCTGGCCACCTTGGTCTCCTGGATGCCTTTTTTCCCAGCTGGAGTCAGACAGGCTCCTCCTGGGTTCCACCTCACTTTGCAGCAACCTGGAAACCCTTTTAAGCCAGTAAGTGAGGATAGTTATAGGGCTCACTGTGTTTATTTACTGTCTCTGGGAATCTTTCCATTACCTAATGTATGATGTTTTAAAACTGTTGCTTGCTCTATTTTGTCTGTCTTAGCTATCAGGTCAGGAGGCTTAGTCTGATTCCTGTTTGTTACCTTGAGGCAGATGTCCATTTAGTTCTTTTAATAATCTGTAGGTCCACACTACCTCCCTTTCCTCTCTTTTAACCTTGTTATCTAGCTTTAAACACTGGGCCACTTATCCTATAGAGTGTTCCACTGACTAAAATTTACCTATTCTGTTCCAGTGGTATCATTTCCCTGTTTTCATTGTATTTCTGGTGAACTGATAGAGGCTTATTCATGTACAGATTATTTGATTTACTTATTTTTTACAAGGATAGTTGATAAGTGATCTTCCTTATTTTATTGCATTATAAGACTGGCTCTCACCTCATGATAAAATTAGTTAGTAGATTTGGGTTGTGTTTGTCTGATCTGTAAATTTCCCCAAGTAGCTCTGCACCTAATATTTTAACAAAGTTTTATTGATCTTTACCTGGATCATTTTTTAGGGGCTGAAAAGTAATATTATGTCATTCTTTCTGCATTTATAAGAAAGTTCTAAAAAAAGAATATTTCCTCTCCAACTAGTTGATTACTCTGAAATGCAGTTCATGTAGGAAAGCCCAACACATGCTTTACACTTTCCCTGTATGAATCTGTTTTCAGAATAAAGGATTTGTTCTCTGAGAGCCACCAAGGTAACAAGTGACCATACAAGGTTTATTTTCTTTATAGTTTTCTTTTTAGTTTGATCATGAGCAGATGGACTAAAGCATATTTGATGTGGTTTACTCTATTGTAGTTATTATTCTTACTGTTTCCCAAATTGTTTCATCTTTGATCCATGGGACATTATTGAAGTTGACCCTTGAGACCTTATTTCATGAACCCAATTGTTTTGGGTGGCTCTGTTGCTCTCTGGCTGACAGATGTCCTAGGCTTGTCGTGTACACTTCAGACCAGGAATTAGCTGTCTCTCTAGGAAGCATTGGTTCATTTTAAGACTGCGTTGTTAGAGGCACATGTTGTCATAGGATTGTCCATTGTCTTTAGCTATGCTGCTTAAGTAGATTGGCCTGTAGTGGCAACTATATGTGATGCTTTTCTATGTATATCTGAAGGAAATGATGCTGTTCTGATACTTCACAATCAAATTCTGACTTACAGGGCTTCATTTGGCCTCTTTTTTAACTTCCAGCTTCATGCTTCTGTGCTGTGTCACAGTTCTCAACTTTACTGAGACTGGTGGAATTAGAATATCCCATGACTGTTCACTTGCTTTATCCCAGCATACACACAACAGCATACAACAACAGTCTGAGAATAAGTATACCAACCCTACCACCAATGGTGGTATTACTGTGAACTAGTTTTCCCATTCAGTAAAGTTACATCCTGTTTTTAAAGCTACTTGGAATGGTTAAATAGTCCTCCCTTTAACTCCTGAAAACCTGTTCTCTTCTTCAGAGCCCGTGATGAGCCTTTCCTACTATGGTTGTTCCCTGTCATCCAAACACACTTCTTGATCCTGACCTGGACCCAGCCTTTAAAAGCTCTAGTTCCTCTTAGTGATAAGTGATATTTAGAGATGACATAGGGACTGAAAAGGTGCTTTCAGCTTAGTTGGTCATTGTTTCTAGGATCTTTCAGTGGTCACACGTCAGAAATATGTTTCCCTTTTTTCAAAATTTACGTTAACTTCTAGTAAATTAGTTCAGTTTGATAGTTCTAATTCAAATTTTGCATCATTTTCACTTCTTTGACTTTAAATTTATCATTTTTCCTCTTACGCAGAAAATTTTGGTTCCTGCTATCAACAAAATTTCTTACTTTCCATAAATATACAGACTAAGCACATAAGTATCAAACTTCTGAAACAGTATTAACAATATGATTATTCAAGTTTTAATTTTCAGATTTAAAAAAATGTTCTTAAAATAATAGTCACTAGGCATTAAATTACTGTAATTCCTTTTTGTGTGGTTAAGCTGTCAACTTGAAACATGAGCTTGTTTCATTTTGCTTTTGATATTTAGGTATTGCTCTTTTATTACTTTGATTTAATTTTGTTGTATAATTCTACATACTTTCATAGATCCAAAGTAAATCTTAAATACAAAAAAAATCTAGCTTCTATCCTCTCCAATTCTTTCCTCTACACAGGTGGGTAGACATTTTTACTAATATGTTTATTATAAGATATAATGTTTATATCCTTTTGCCTTTCTTAACATAAAAGATAGCTTGTATAGACAATACTCTGCCTGGATTTTTTTATTTACCAATGTATTCTGAAGGTCACCATAGACATTCTTTTTTCCTTTCTCCATCTATATGGTATACTCCATCATTGTTACAATTAACTAATCAGTTTGTTAAGATTATAATATGTAAGTATTGTTTTCAAGTTGCTTTGTGACCTACTTGCACATCTTCAATAAAAAATTTTTCAGTTGTTCAAACTTAGAGTTCTTGGTGGAAGTATTAGCTGAAATATTAGTGTCTCCCAGGCCTATGTGGACGCTTATTTCTTGCTCTATACTTTCATTTTGAATTTCACCACATTTATTAACAAGCCTTATATAGCTGTGATTCCTAATTTATGTATAGCTTGCCCATACTCACAGCTATATCTTGTATAACCAATGGCCTATTTTACATTTTACATCTCTAAGATACCCACTCACAGACATCTTGAAGTTAACACATAGAAGGAGAACTTTACCCCCAAATCACATTTTCCCCACCATTCCCCTAGATCTGCACCTCTACAACCATACATTTACTTAGCTAAGAATATGAGCTAACCTTGATACATTCATTTTCCTTAATTTTCCTTTCCAGCTCATCAGTTAATTCTGGATCACCAAAATGTATTAATTCCCCCCCAAAAAACAGGCAAAATGTATTTGCAGTCTAGTATTATTTCATATCCTCTACCCCCACAACAATCCAAAGATGTCTTTCCATTGCTTGTAGGTCCTCCATGACTTGGCCAGTGCTCTTCTTATGTTATTATCTCTTCCACCCTCCATCTGTCTTTCAGTATCTTTAACAAATCAGGATCACTGCTCTCCTTGATTTTTGGATTGCCATTTTCTCCATCTGGAATGTTCTTTCTCCAGTTAAAGTTCTCAGGTTAAATGCTGTTCACCCAAGTGTCTTTCTAATCATTCTGATCTAAAGTAGATCTCCTAAAATTCTCCACTTCTTGTTTTTTCTTTTGGTACTATTGCAGCCTGCAAGTTTTTGTGTTTATCTGTCTCTTCCAAGGGTAGAAACTCTGTCTTATTTACTGTTTTTTACCAAAATTATAAAACATAATAGACTCATAAATAGGAACTTGTAGTAGTATTGTGTAATTTTTAAACCCTTGAAGTTTCTGCCCATGCAGAACTCATAACTAATTTCCCATATCATTCCAAAATGGCAAAAATTATTTTGTGAAATAGAAATAGTGCTAACTATAAATAACTGTTTTTGTCTACATGGAAAGGATGTGAAATTATTCTTCAAAATGCATTTCTCGGATTCTCTTAGAGATAGGAAGTAAGATTAGCTCAAGATTAATAGCTGCTGCAAATTGTGTTACATAATTTGCAGAATTCATAAGATAAAAATCTTTTGAAAAGGATATTATTGGGCTCAAAACCAGTCACATGTGATAAAAACCTTTGATGTCACCCTGCAATTTTCAACGGTCTTTTAATTAGGATTTTTATCTTATGAAACAGAACATATGGAAGACTCATAAAGACAAATGTAATGTATCTGGAAACTAGACAGACCACCGTATTTAACGTAGTATTATTTGTAACCTTCTGTATGGATTCGCTTTTGATGATTCATATCAGAATTACATACAATAAACATTTAGCCTTCTATTTGTGTTCACTTTGACTTGGTGTTTGAGCCCACATATACATTTTGTTAGAAATATTTCCTTTCAAAACTCTTCAACAGGACTCTGACTTGAAGAAAACAGTGGATGAAAGTGCACGGATTCAAAGAGCGTACAACCACTATTTTGATTTGATCATCGTAAACAACAATCTAGACAAAGCCTTTGAGAAACTACAAACTGCCATAGAGAATCTGAGACTGGAACCACAGTGGGTCCCAATCAGCTGGGTTTACTGATGATTCAGTAAAGTTAAAAATTAAAATAAAACTTTTAAAAGTAACTGCAGCAAGTAAGCCTTCTACTGAGAAAATACATGTATAGTTAGAAGATAATTTGCCAAGTCTGGGCATTTTTATTGTGAAGATTGAAATGCCAGTATACTATTCTGAATTTTTATATAAAAAGTGGTTGGGAAGGTGTACTAATATATATAATTTATCTTAATTTTTCTAACTTTTTATGGATAATCTTTCTACTCATATCACATAAAGAAATGCGTTAAAGCATTTTGTATATGTTTTGATTTAGTACCCTTGCCTTTTTCATCAGAGAAATTTTCAAACCATTCACTCTAACATTGGTCTCGCATTTTCACTGTGACAATGAATACTTGAATAGTTTTGTAAAACTGTCGTTCAGTTCAGCATTGAACTAGTGACAGACCAGTGACTTCCATTAGGAGAAAATAGTTATTGGCCTTCTTTCCTAATACAATTTCCTACAGAAGCAGAATTTTAATGTTAGCACTATAGCTAGTCTACTACCATTCAAATCTGCCATTCAGTCTACTCCATGCTACCAAGGTTCTTTATTTCAGACATGTATGGCTGTCCATACTGATTTTTACAGGTACATTGTTTTTCTCCTTTCTTTCTGTCTCTAGTGAGAAACTAAAGAGCATTACCCTGCACTCTGACTTGCTGCCACTATGAGCTGATGCTAAGTTATTGTGTACAACAGTGAGCAAGACTGTACAAGCTGAGAGAAAACCTTAACCTATAAACCTTACAACAAAATGACACTTAACCTTGATTTATTTTCACATATAAAGTTAACTGACAAAAAGTGAACCTACTACTTTATATACATTTTATAAGGATATGGTCAACAAATGCATCATACTTTTGCAAATTTCTGATATGCTTAAAAATGCCTCAGAGTTTGCAGTTGGATGGCTTTTGAACAGTATACTTTTGAACTGTGAACAGTATGCTGTGATCATTAAGGTATTTTTTCAACTTCTATTGAGAACCAAATGCACTGAACAATTCACAAAATTTAGAAAATTAGCTGTTTTATCTATCTCTAATATATACATTATATAATATGTACATTGTATGTGTTATATAATATATGTTAAATGACTTATTTTTTTTACATATGTTAGGAGATGCATTTTGTTTAATGATTAAAAAAACAGTTCTCCTTTAGATGTAGTAATTCAAATTTCCAAAATTTATCTCGGTTAATATCTTCCCTTAGGATTTCTTGGATGTTGTAAGTTCTTGCTGACATATCCTGAGATGCAGCTCGTCATTGAACTAAGCCAAATTTATATTGTTGCTAACTTTTCACATAAATATGTTCACACTTAAAGTGTTCACTGTATAAATACTGGCGGTCATTATGCTGGTAGGCACCGACAACTGGCTGCTGAATTTCTTTCCCCTCAGCGAAGCAGCCACATGAAATATCAGCCAAGAAGATACCAAGAAGCATAGTGTAAAAGCATTGTCCTATGACTGAGTGTTTCAACTCCTTGTAAGTTTCAATTTTCACACTCCTGGGAAATGTTCTGCATTTTACAGGCACATTTGTGCTGCTCTGTGGAGGTTCTTTGGGCACCTTTGGGATTGTGGAAGCAGCATAAGAAAGTCAACCACAAAATATTTCAATCTTGGCACAATAGAAATGACATTTTATATTACACACAGTTTTTACCCTACCACATGGTATAAAACTACCTATGTAGAAAATAGTCTGTACTCTTAACGGAATTATTTGTATTATAAGTGATATTTATAACTAGCTACTTTGATGATACACACTGATCCCTTCTAATATGAAAGAAAATGGTGCCACTTAGTTCATTTTTAGTTCATTTCAGTCTAGGTGCCAGAGCTGAAGAGAATAGATGTAGGAAAGTTCATTGTATCTCAGTCAAGAGTCATCATAGTTGAAATTAAAGTCCTATCTAAGTCTGCAGATAGTACCAGAGTTCTGCTGTAGCAAGGAGACTCAAGAGTTTATAGTTATGATCAAGGAAGTACGAACTTCTCTTGTGGGAATGACCCAAGATGATTAACATTACCAAAGAGAAAATGGTTTAATATGATGTTGAATGATTGGTGATAGTTAAAGTGTACAGGTATGTGCTAATACACTAATATACCTGAGTATTCTTTGTGAACAGGTAAGTACATAATCATATTTAGCATTGAGGACACAAGTATAATACAACTAAATATTACTTTTTGTTTTCAAATGTACAAATATCCATAGATGATACCCCTGAATAACCATAACTAATTTAACCATAACTAATAAAATATATGTGATGCACTAGAATTTCACATTCATTACACTGTGCCTTGATTAGATAGTCTAGATTTCTGTTTGAAATTTGGGTAATACAAATACCCAGAAAATCAGGACTTTATTTACTTTTGTCAACTCTGTGTAATTCCTGAATATAGTTTTCAAAAATAGAAATCATATCAAAAACCTAGTATGACTACAATATTAATAACCTGAACCCTGAATCTAGAATCTAGTTAGTTTATTAATCATAGCTTATAAGGAAAATTTTTCTTTAAAACAGCAAAATGGTTATTTAACACAACTTTAAAATATAATGCAAATTCACAGTGAAGTATGCAGTGAGGGCATAACAGATTATGGCCAAATAACATCTTCTTTGACCATAATATCTCAATGACAATAAAAAAGCTTTGCTTTAAAAATTCATTAAATTGCTGTTTATTTTATGTGTAAGAATCTGTGTTATTCTTGGAATAGATTTTTCAAGATTCATAGCCATAGAATTAGGTACAAGTCTATTTCTACAATCTCCAAAACAGTACTTCATTTCCAGAACTCAGACTTTGTCAATAATTTTGTAGTAATGAACCTTTATACTAAATATGGAAAAAAAAAATCAATTCTGAAGTTTGATGTATATTATAGTTAGCAGGTTACTTTTCAAATGCTTGAGTCACCATATATTTTATTTATATACATATAAACATGTATATGTATACACATATGTGTGTATATATATTATTATATGTGTAATATGTAAAGTTCTACCAAAATACATGGACAAAAATCTAAACATATTCATGTAATTATAACAGTTTTCTTAAAATTTTAACACTCCTAAGTAACTACACATTGTGAAACTTTCCACATTTTAAAAGGCTTTGGTTTTACCTTGAGGCAGATAGTCATCTCCTTTATGAAAAATATTTGAGGATTTAAGCTCATAAAATTACCTTTATAACTTAATTTCCTTAAGGAAAAGGGAAGAATGTCTGAATGGCAAACTCTTGAGAAATACACCTTCAAATGAATTGTGGTATGCTTCTGACTTAGAGATTATGTTCCAATGGATTATTATGAGAATTCATGTAATAATAACTGTAATGTATTTTGGGTTCTTGGGGGGAAATTGAGTATTTTCAGTAATAGGATTGTTATATATATTTAGAGAACATGCATAAACTTTTAAGCATACAATTGAGTAATTTAGCATTACCAGTTTTTATGTTCATGTACATTGTATACCTGAGGAAGATAATAATTCTATAATTTTCTAAGGTAAGATTATATTTTTGTTAGCTTCAAGTTGTATTCGTTTTAATATTTTCCATAATTCATTATCTTACTTTCTGTGTTCATGGAATGATTTAAGTGCACAGTATCAAAAATGATTCCTTAATACATTGAAAGTGAAAGATATTTCTAAGGTAAGAATTTAAAAGCCTATTTTGCGCCACTTCTAAAACACAGTGTACTATTTTCTTTAAAGGTCTGTTTTGATAAAAATAGAGATGATGTATGCTTCTGCTAAGATCCTAATTATAACTCATGGTGTGACCTTTACTTTTAATATTTTGTTACCTAAGGCTAACTGAATATTTGTCTTCACCTTAAATTACAGTAAGTAATGTATAACTGTTGCGGTAAATGCTAAACTGGAAAATCCTTTTTAACCCACATTATCTGTTATATGCACTTGCTCATGTTGGTTCTTTACCTTTTAGCTCTCTAAAAGTGTTCTTCTTTTGTAGGTAACCTAGTAAATGGTACTTACTCAGGCTCTTTCTGAAGCCTTAAATAATCTAAACCCTTAGTCATCCTTGCTGCCAGTCACCCTATTCACAAATCAGAATTTAAGCAAGCAGTGCAGTACTGCTCTCACTGCTCTTCCGAAAGCACTCTGATCTCTGCTCTTTAACACTGCTCTGCCTTATTCTTGTACCTAAATTTTTCATTGCAATCCTATTTTTTACCTATAATACTACATTTAGAAGGCATCTACTCCTCTATAGGGAGACACATTCACTGCTGGGTCCAACTAGTGGGCCTCAAGCCCAACATGGTAATGTTAGCGTTCTCTTTACTGCTTCCTGGTCATAGGCTGGTAGTACCGCACTGTGAGAAGTCTGATTTGCTTCCGCACACCAAGCTCTGTTAGTAGTGATGGTTCTCTTTTCTCCCTACTACTTTTTACTGTTTTCTGATCTCCAGTACAATCTGAATGAACACATCCACAATTAACAAATGCCGCTTACAACTTGGGAGAGAACATGTGTCAATGGTTTTAATTTCTATTGAACAGGTATGCTTGCTACCACAGAGCACTCATCAGAGTGTCTGCTTTTAAAAGTTAGACCTCTTTATTATAGTTTGGAGGCAAGCCAGGGATAGAAACATACAGATGACAGGCCAGACTTTGAATTCGAATTTCCTTTTATTAGTCAACCTGGAGCTTAAAGAAAGGCTTTATGGACTGGCTTCCAGAGGGAAGAAGCATAACTTAAAAACTCACACTCCTCAGCTATAAATCACAGTATTACAGCAGAAATTATGACCAGTTTAGATATGTGGTTTTTATTTTACCCTGAATAAGACAGTTGTGCAGTTAGTATCAAGCTTGTTGGAGTAAACGTGATCTGGATGAGAAACACCTTTGTCTCTCAGATCCGGATTTGAGGAATATCTACCTATAATCTACCTATAATACTTATAGCTACCTATAATTGAAATGGGAGGAAAATACTACTTTCAGCTTTGTATCCTCTTTAGAAAAGAATTGCTGATAGACTCCTTTCCCTTCAGGAGCATTGGTTCTTTAGGTATCTTGAATAATGAGCGATTGTGGAATAATGAGCACTAGACCTGAGTAATAAGTGGAATTTCTTACATGTTTTGTTAAGCTCTTTCAGAGCCCATGATGGGCATTTGATGTAAAAAACCTTGCTTTGGGGATTATTTTTTCCATTTCATTTTGGTATTCCTTAACACTGTTGTATATTCCTCTTAATCTCTAGTCTTTGAAGCGATTGTAGAAGACAGCTTATTTACAAATGGAGGGAGAAATGCTGGTTAGTAAATTTACAATGCTGAACACGCTACAAAAGTAAGTTTCTGATGAAAAAATTAAAAATAAAAGTTGCTACTGTTTCCCAAATACTTGTGTTACTAGTTCCTATATAAAAGAATACTGCTGCCCTGCCGGTATATAAATAAAATTTACAGTATACCGATTTTTCAAAAACTTTCTATAAATGTTTCTTGCATATTTTCATATGCTATCCCAAACAAGTTTTACCTAAAGGTGAGATTACATACTTCTGGTAAAATAATTTTGTGTATATATAAAGGAATATTTAATATTGGAAAATGTAGTATTTCCTGGATAAGTAGGATTAAGGTTTAAAGATAATACACAGAGACTATCAGGTTAGTTTTGGTAATTTAAATGCTAATGACTTTGTATAAAAATCTCTAAGGTCAGATTTACTTTTTCCTTCCAAAATAAAAATGTAAGTTTTTCACCTGCCTCTCTTCTTTAACATGGAAACCCTAAATGTTGTTTCCTCTATCCCAGCCCGAACGATTCGGTGGCTGTCAAAGGCAGCATATACAAGGAGAGAATATCAGACAGGGAAGATTAAAAGATAGGTTCAAGAGAAGGCCTCCGTGCTTATGGGGCATGGCATACCATGACCCCTTCCAAGCCAGCCATGAGAAGCCCTGGTGGGAAAGACAACACCTGCTGTGACATAAGGCTCAACCCGAGATCTGCAGTGAGAAGGGGAAGTGGACCGTCAGGCTGGCCAAAAGATGGAGGCGTGACTGTGGGTGAGTGCAGGAAGCTGGTTTTCAGAAAGGTACTTTGCAACTCCTTTCCAAATCAGTTACATAGCTGATACTTCAGAACTTGCTAGGTCAGTCTTTCATAGGTCTTCCCAAAAATTAGGTTTTGTAGTTGATTCATCTTCTTATACTACCTATTAGTTTTCTGTTAATTGCAGTAGCGCATTATTTAAAGCAAACAGCTTTAAAACACAAAGTCTTACCTCAGTCCTGTAGGTCTGAAATTCAGCAAAGGTTCCACAGGGCTAAAATCACAGCGTCCCCCTGCCTGACCTGGCTCTTATCTGGAGGACCCATTTCTGGGTTCATGCGGGTTTTAGGTGAACCTCATGTCTAGTGGCTGGAGTGCATAGGTGCCCACTTCCCTCTGGATTGTCAGATGGGCTGCTTGCTCCTCTTGCCACTAGGCACCTTCCTCTCAGTGCCAGCAGGGACACCGAATTCTTCGCGTACCACCTCCTTCCTGCGTTCCGTCATCTGGCTTCTTAACTGGTTTTTCTTTTAAGGGCCCACCAAGATAATCCAGGGATATTCTGTACATCTCAAGATCTATACCCCTAACAACATCTGCAAAGTCCCTTTGCTACATAAGGTAATATGGTCAGTTTCCAGGAATTATTAGGTGACGGTGTCTTGGGGTTGTATCGGGCCGTACCATGGCAGCTAATGTGTCATTTCGTGTGTTTCTCTATGAAAACCAAGTGATTCTCTCATTGAAATCAGGTCAAAAGGGGCCAAAGCCACCAACTAACAAGCCACAGGAAAAAAAACTCTTAAAATGCAGCTTCTGCCGCCCAACTTCCTTCACCCAGTCCAGTCCGTCTCACCCACACGTTGCTGTTGCCAGACAAAACCAGTTTAAACAACAGGATTTTATTAATTTAGGAAATTAACCAGGAAAACAAAAAGCCCTCAAAGCCACAAGTGGCCAGTCATCTTACCCCAGTCACCATTTTCAGTCCCAAAGGTCCAAAGACACATGTCCAAGATGGTGCTCCTTTGGCCCTCCAAACCTGAGGCAGGAACTCTGCAAATGTTTAGTCCTTTTCTGGCATCTTCTCCAGTGTTTCGAGCTGCTCTGCTTCTCCAAGGCTCTTTAAATTTCTTTTACAATTGCTGATGCACATATTAACTTTCCAAATCCCTGGCCATTTCCAGGTACCAGCTCACTATGCCATCTTGTTGCAGTGCTACATTCTCCACACTGGTTACTTTCCTGTTGGCCACCATGACTCCTTGCCACCTCCATCTCTTCCAGGAGGCATACCCTGGCCAGGCCACTTGGGCCTGTTCTCTCAGTCTGCCATTCTCATCTCCATTTTTTCCTTTCTTTTTTTTGCTGATCCTTTTTATCTAACCCCATTTTCCCACTACCCATTTTCTCTCATGGTTCTTTCAAGCACCACCCACCAGGGCATTTTAGTGCCTGTACAACTTTTAACTGTGTCCGTACCCCTGTATCATCATGGCTGGCAACAGCAGCCTTTGTGTAGCTGTCCTATTCTGTTTTAGGATATCTACTGTTTTCTAGATCACCTATTTACTAGATCTTGTTTCATAATTTATTATGAAAAGTGTGGTTCTTCATCTCAAGCATAAGTAAAAGTGCATTAATGAAGAGGATCATTCATTAGGATAATCTTTTGGAACTGGCTCTTTGGGAAAGCTCCAGTTAGCCCACCTGTGCCTTACCTCCCACATCCCTGAGGTCGTGGGCTAGGAAGCGTGGAAGTAATTGGGGGTGCTGGAGACCACTGTAGCAGCTTAACACTATCTTTTTCAATAGCTGATTTTAAAAATGGCACATCAGGATGGGCTGGCTAGTGTTAGGGCATTTGTGAAAACAGCCAAAGGCCTTAGTTCAACGCTTGCTGAGAAAGCATTTATTTTTTTCTGTCTGAAGACTGTCTTTAGTTGTGTGTATGTATGTATTTTAGGGAATAATGAGTACAAAAGTCTAACCAAAATAAAAAAGGTTAAAACATATCTTCCTCCTCACCCCACTGCCTGCTTGCCACTGCCTCTAAATCTTGTCCCCAGGGGAGCCACTGTTAGGCTTCTTGAGAAGTCTTAAACAAGGTTTCTGATACACTGAGATACATGCATATCTGTTTTTGACATGAGTAGGTTACATTACACATTTCGTGGGCAATTTGTTCTGTATGCGTATTTCCAAAAAAAAAAAAAAAAGACAAAATACCTGCCATTTTAACACAATTACTCTTACATACTCCTTTTCAATTTGTCTAGAAGGGGCTTATATTTTATGTAGTTACCACCACTGTGTTTAACTCAACCCTTTATCCCTTGTATCCTAAGTATTTGAGTAACATTAAGCCTTATTTTTAGTGGGGGTGTTTAAAGGTTATTTGCTTCATTTCTTTCTTGAAGAAGTAGATGATGTTACGGTAAGAGAATGTGCTAAAAAACAGGTTTTTCCCCCTAAGTTGCTACTGCTCACCTCCTTTGTCTCCTTGCTCCTAAAGTAAGACACATTCTAGCAATAGGTCTCAGTGGCTTTTTGCTAAGGGGAAGCAACAGTATCTTCATGTCCCCAATAGTTATTAGCCATGATTCAGGGGCTCTAGGGAAAATGTCTAGGCTGTTTCTAATAGTAGCATGTCAAAACAGAGTAAAAATCAAAATATACACAGAGCAAATGTTCCCTTGATACAATATGTAGTATTTTACAAATTAAACATCCAGAAATCATGGGAATTCAGCACATTGTGTAGACATCAAATTAATATGTGATTTTTCAGTAAAGATTATGTATTCTCTTATCACTTATAGTTCATTTTTCAATCCCTGCATAGCAATAGCGTATCTAAAACATTCTCTGGGAAAAGAAATTGCCTTCCCACAACATTCACAATTTACAATGAATTTTGGGGGAGAAAGTGCCAGACTCATTTGGTTTTTGTTTAATAAAGAGGGAAATATAAGAAAGTAATGGGTGAACAGACCCATTTTTGCAGCAGAAAGAAAACAGTTCTGAATGTACACTAGCTTAGCATTCTCAAGTTTCCTCTTTGGTCAGGGAATCCTTGGACACCATGTCAGCAGCCCAGGAGGGTCTCTTAAGAGAAAGGCACTGATTATCAGATTAAAATGTTACTGTTGCTATTTACATACATACATACAAGGTGATCTGATATTGCAAAAAGTCACCACTTTTTTCATTGCCCAACTTTTAGCATTACTCTCACCCAGTATCTTCATGGTAAAAAGTGCCCCGCTGTCGCTGGTAACATGTACTTAGAATGCATGTTATTAATGTGTTCTGTCCAACACACGGAGTCCATTTAGGCTTATGTAAAGAATTAATGGGAAAATGTGAGGATCCTTCCGCACAGTGGCTTTCACAGATGACTGCAGCCTCTCCAGACTAACGTCAGCAGATGCAAACAAACGTTGGACAATCCCAAACTTTTCTGCATCTCTCAAAGGGGCCAAGGCTGGGTCTTCAGCATTAGCTACTCCATCATCAGACAGGGCATCCAGCTGAAATGACATTTCAACAAACTTACTTTAAAATGTTACAGAAAACCCACACAGCTGGATAGGCATGCACTTCAAGATAATTGTGGGAGAACCATATTTAGTTGTTGCTTTTTCATTCCCCATGTGGAGTAAGAAGACCTTCAAGATATAACAAGATATATTTAACCCAGACCAGGATGCAAGGCTTGATTTCCTCCCCATTTCTGTCCTCTGTCTGAATTCCTAATTCTGAACTCTACCTTGTACCAGATCCATTAACTCCAGTGGGTTAGAAAGGTAAGAGTATAACTTCTCATATACATTACTAGCAATTCTTATTTTAATGAAGACAGTAAAATTTCTTACATATTTCCACGAACCCCTGAAAGTCAGGCACCATACTTTGGTGAATTATGCTTTCTTCATTGAGAACCTCTGCCCTTGCTCTTTTTGCTGGCTGGTGAAGTTGCATATAGCCCTCACCTTATCAGAAGGGTCTTTCTGAACATCTCTCCTCACTGCTCCTTATCACAGCCCAAGCACCATTATACTGTTATGTTGCCTTAATACACTTACTCTACCTGAAGTTACCTTTTTGATATTCACTGTGTAATCTGTTTACTAAAATTAAGGAGCTTGGGAATTGGGGAACTGGTCTTTTGTGCTCACCACTTGCCCTACCCAGAATGTAGACTCTATGTATTGAATGTTGATTGGGTCGCTTTGGATGCTGCTCTAATTGCATGCAACTACTCAAAACATTTAAATTTTGCTTTTAAGGTCTTTTAAAAAATTATTCTGAAGTTAAATTGACATAACAGCCTCAGGTGTACACTATAAAGTGATCACAATAATTACAGCTATCCATCTCCATATAAAGTTAAATTTTTCCTTGTGATAGAAATCTTTAAAATTTACTCTCTTGGCAACTTTCATACAGATAAAGCAATATCATTGACTATAATTACCATGACTTATATAATTACCATGACTTATACATCTGACCTCCATCCATTTTCCTTTAACCCCCCCCCCCCCATGCTTTCAACTGTGGCACCAACTGTTCTGTTCTCCAACTATGAGTTTAGGTTTTTTTGATTCCACATATAAGCAAAATTATATAGCATTATCTTACCCTGATTTTACTTATCATAGTACCCTCAAGGCCCATCCACATCACAAAATAGCCAGATTTCTTTTCTATGGCTGAGTGGTGTTCCTGTGTATGTGTGTATGCATGCATATCTTTCGTTAGTGGACACCTAGATTGCTTCCATATTCTGGCTACTGTGATTAATGCTGCATTGAGCAGGTCTTCATAGATCCTTGTGAATTAGTGCTTTTGTTTTCTCCAGTTAAATACCCAAAAGTTGTAACAGATCAAATGGCAGTTTTGTGGTTTTTTTTTTTTTTTTTATTTCCTGTAGAGCTGCACTAGTTTACATTCTACCAACAGGAGAGTTCCCTTCCCTTATCCTCACCAGTGTTTTTTGGTTTTGAGACTAGGTCTCACTATTTTTGCCTATGGAATCTCAGGCTCAAGCAATCCCCAGCCTCAGCTTGCTGGGATTACAGGCACACGCCCAGCTGTTTCTTTTGGGGACTAGGTCTCGCTGTGTTGCCCCGAGCGGGACTCCAACCACAATCCCTAGCCCCAGCCGCTTCATAGGCTGAAACTTACAGGCACGCACCACCGTGCCCGGCACCAGTGTTATCTTTTTGATGACAGTCATTCTGACAAGTGTGGAATGACATCTCATTGTGGTTTTGAGTGGCATGTCCCTGATGATTAGTGATGCTGACATCTTTTTATATGCCTTGCTTATTCTCAAAAATTTGTATTCCGTTCTGTGCTCATTTCTTAATCAGGTGTTTCGTTGCTCGTTACATGGGCTTTTTGCATGTATGAGATCCTAATTGTTTATATGATTTGTAAATATTTTCTCCTGTTCAAGTTCCTTTTCACTGATGCTATGCAGCATTCTTTTTAGTTTGAGGTTGCCCTACTGTTATTTTTACTCAGGTTTCCTTTGTTTTTTAGGATCATCTATACATCAAAATTTTAATCCATTTTTATTTGTGGCTGTCTAGTTTTCCAACAGTATTTATCCAAGAGATTGTCTTTTTCCATTTGAGTCTCAGGTTCATTGTTGCATATTAATGTATCGTGTGTGGGTTTATTTCTGAGCTCTATTCTGTTTCACTGATCTTTATATTTTCCTGCCAGTACTGTACTGCTTAGGTGACTGTAGCTTTGTAAGAGTTTTTTGGATTTTTTTTTGAGACTAGGTCTCGCTATTTTTGCCTGTGTAACCGCAGGCTCTCGTTGCCCAGGGTACCACAGACTCAAGCAATCCCCAGCCTCAGCTTCCCAGGTAGCTGGAATTACAGGCATGCGCCACCACACCCAGCTATTTTTTTTGTAATTAGGTCTCGCTAGGGGCCCCAGGCGGGACTCGAACCATGATTCCTAGCCCCGGCCGCTTCATAGGCTGAAGCTTACAAGCACGAGCCACCGTGCCCGGCCTTGTAAGAGTTTTGTTTTTTTTTTTTTTTTTGAGACTAGGTCTCGCTATTTGCCCATGGAACCGCAGGCTCACGTTGCCCGGGGTACCATGGAATCAAGCAATCCCCAGCCTCAGCTTCCCAGGTAGCTGGGATTACAGGCACATGCCCAGCTATTTTTTTGGGACTAGGTCTCACTGTGTTGCTCCGAGCGGGACTCAAACCGCGATCCCTAGCCCCAGCCGCTTCATAGACTGAAGCTTACAGGCATGTGCCAGGCTGTAACAGAGTTTGAAATCAGGGAATGTGCCTGCTTTCAGCTTTGTTCTTTTCAAGATTGTCTTGAAGGACATTTTAATGTTTGGTTTTTTTTTCTGTCCAAAAGCCAGAGATCTTTTCATTTGTCTCATACTTTGAAATAAATGAGACTATATAGTCCTAATTTTTCTTTCTGACGATTGTTTTTGTATATTGATTTCTTATCCTGCAACTTTGTTGATTTCACTCACTAGTACTATATTTTAGGGTGGACTCCCATGAGTTTATCTAAAAAATCATATCAGAGATAGTGGCAGTTTTACATTCCCATGGGCTAGAACAGCTACCTAACTGTTCTGGGTGGTTCTGCCAATACTATGGTGAGTTAATGTGGCAAGAGTGAGCATTCCTGTCTTGTACCCATGTTGAAGGAAAAGCCCCTTTATATATGCTATTAACTATCAGCTTGTCCTAAACAGATGTTGTGTGAATGCTGAACCCTCTTTGCAGCCCTGGAATAAATATTGCTGTCTTGATCTTGATAAAATGATATTTTTAGTGAATGAATTGTTGAAAAGTTGTGCATCTGTATTTTAGAGCACTTAATATTGTTTACGATGGGTTTCCTAGTATTCTAGAAATATTCTGAGAAATGGTAACCTTACTGAAAGTAACACATGCAGCTTGTCCCAACAGCATAGCATCCATTTGAATATAAAATTACTTGTGTTTGTAAAGCCAGTTTTGAAGCAAACACACCAATCCCATTGATTTACAAATGTTCCACTGGTGCAGGCTGAAGACTGCCAGCAGGCAGTGTTTCTGGTGCCTGAGTGCTGAACATCTGCCAACTCCAGCTGCCCATAGCACTTCTCAGTATAAGGAGGTGGGGCACAATTAACATTCTCTATTGGTTCTCACCTTCTAATCAGTTCTTTTATTAATCTGGCAGGTTTTAGTGTATCTGAAACTGTTCTAAAAGAGCCCTGCAAAGTACTCTGACCCCCAGACAAGAAAAAATAGGACTGCTGATAAATTTTTAAACTGTTCTCTTTAGGTAAACATTTGCTACCCAGATTCCCTCGGGTGCCTCACTGTTTTAAGAGGAGTTGTTGCTGTATCTTTTATATGAAAGGGGGGAGGTTATGTGAAAGCACCCAGAAAGTTAAAAATTATTTGTCTTCTATGGATGGTTTGTTTTTGCCAAAGTAGAATGAGTCCAAGTCATTCTGGAACTCATGTCCTAGTGTCTACTTTGAGGGTACCAGCAGAACATGTAAGCTACATAAAGCCTAGAGTTGATCAGCAAGAGAGAGGACAACTGCGTTTGTTGGGAGGGGGAGTTAGCTGATGACTTTGTAAATACTTAACAATAGATAGGCACACAGTTGCTACAAAAGGGATCTGGGCAGAGCTACTTCACGCCCATCACAGCATACAGGTTGTCATTACACACACAGCTTCTGTAGCCAAGCTGGCATATTTTAAGTAGTAGTTTTTGTGATCAAAATCAAATACAGCCTTTCTCTGGGTGGTAGAGTCTGCTTTCAGTTTGAGGGAAAGCTAAGCTCCTGTGCAGAGCTGTGCCAAAAGCACTACCCCGAGTGTTCCAAGTCTGGCTGTATAACAACACCAGGGTTCTAGCTGGACGGTCCTCTCAGACCTGGGGCCAGATACCTGACCTTGGCCATTAGTAATCAGACCTTACAATGCAGCAGGCTGTGCACTGTAGTTCTGCTGGAGGCTGAGCGCTACTGCAGAAGCAACATCAGAGGAACTGCCCCATTAGAGCAATTTGGGGCAGTCCAGTGATGGTTCTTTCTTTTCATGACCCAGTTTGTAATGTAAAAAAGCAAAAGCTTAACCTTGATCCTCTAGGGCTAAAGTCATGGTTATCTAACACTTTGTAACATTTCCTGAGGGCACAAAACAGGTTTCTCTCTAAAACGGAATGAAAGAAGAGGTATCACCCTGAGACTAAACAGATCTCTGGAACCTGTCCCTAGTGAAGCTAATGCAGACCATGGGGCCAGGGCCCTTCCTGGCAGTGTCACCAAATCTTGGCAAAAAGCTCTTCAAACAAGAGAACCATGAGAGTTGGAGGACAAGACTGGTGAGTTCTTTGCCTCTGTCTCCCTGGGGGTTGGGATGTAAAAAGGTAGAGTTAAATATCTGCTTAACCTGTTTTGAAGGGCTGTTATGGATGAGAAATCCTAGAAGTTTTACTAGCTGCTAGGTGTCCATCTCATTTTCCCAGGTTTTTCTTACCAAGTAACACAGTGTAGGAATAAGCTGGAGCTTACAGCAAGTTCCCAGCAGTGCTGCTGCGTTGTCAGGCATTTCTGCAGGCGACAAAAATCAATGTCAAACAAGAACTCCAGAACCTGGATTTTACCTAATTTATACGTTAGTGCTTTCCCATCAACTGGGCAGGGCATGTACTTGGCAGCTGCCGAATGAGTGGTGGTAAACAGGCAGCAGTGGCCTTTCTTGAAAACGAATGTAACCAGCTCTGTGTCCCTCCTGGGTCACGATGGCCCACAGATGTAATGGTGGCGCCTGATACACTGTGTAGCTACACCTTTGTGATGGTCACACACTGATGAAATCATCTTAATGACACCTTTATGTCATTAAGTGATACATGACTGTAATTAAAAACAATTTGAAACCAGTTATGGATGAAGAGATTCCCCCCCCCCCCCAGGCTGTCAGTAGGACCTAGGATGTGGCATGTTGCAGAGAGTTTCACGGAAGAGATTTCCGGACAAGGTAAAGGATTTCATCACCACTAAACTGGCCTTGCAAGAATGTTAAAGCGAATTCTTTAAATTGAAAAAAGGGCACTAGTTAGTCAACAAAATATGAAAATACTAACAGCGGTGGTGGACTGAAAGCAGCAAGATGGCACTGAAGCCACCAGGCTCACCTCCTCCATATACTTGCAGCTAGAGTCCAGCAAAGCCCATAATCCCTGCAGGAAAATGTATGACACCACAGGAACTGCTAAAGGCGGGATCCATGGTAGGCAATCCCCACCCACAGTAGGTAAGAGCAAGACCTGGTGGCACCAGCTGCTGTTCTCGGCGCAGCGAGCCAAAGGGACTCTGCACTGAGACTCTGCACTGCATCTCTCCATTAGGACTGGGACTTCGCTTCCTGGACAGCAGAGTCAAAAGCAAATTGCAACACTGAGGAGACTCATGCTTCATCCAACAGGAGGTGGGTAGAGAAAAACCTGCTCAGCCTGGAGCAGTGCTAGGATGTTCCAAACAGGCTGGCTGCCCAGTAGAGAAAACAGCAGAGCTGTCACTCTGACCTTCCCCACCGCCTGCGGTTTAGTGCTCACCTCAAAGATGTGCTGAGAGCAGAGCTACCAGCAGCACCGCCCCAGCCAATCTACACCAAGTAGATCAGAGTACACACTCTTCTAAGTTGCTGCTCCAGATAGTTTTAGAAAATCATGGCTAAAAGGAGGTCTAGCACATTTGAAAACACATGACCTCGAGAGTATGACATTACAAAATGAGAACTTTCCCACAATACAAACATATTGCCCTAGCGGAGTTCAGAATATAAGAAAAACACTCAGAGAAGCTAATCAAAAATAGTACAAAATGCAGAAAAGCACATGAGCTCAGATACAAAAATCAATGATCAGAGGTAGAAATTGAGACAAATTTAAGATGTGAAAACCTGAATACATGAGAGTAAGATGCTAGAGAAAGCCAGGGAGGATTAAATCAGTGACACGGAAGATAGCCAAGCACTAGGGATCTTGGTGAAAGGAGAGAGACCTGAGGTGTACATGAAAATGAAGAGGCAATTTCTAAAATGCCGTACAGTGAAACGAGCACATAACTGAGGTTCCACAGGCAGGGAGGGTGGTAAGGAACTTCAGTGTGGAGACTAGGGGTCTGTAGAAGATTATGGGTGCCTCGGGTTGGGGTCTAATCCCCTAAGTCATGCACTGTTGTAAATCAACGTTACTACCTCACTTTAAAAAAAAGTTACAAGTAAGAGTAGTAAAATTATGTGACTACAGTAATCTGAGGGAACATAAGAACTAGACAGTCTAATACTCAGGTAGTGATCAGTTACCACTCAGCCCTGCCAGGCACTCCAGTGTGGATCCCAGACTCTAGGAGACACTTTCCTGTGCTGGTGAGGGCAGCGCACCTGTGGCTAGAGTAGGGAGGCAGCTGGTAGGCAACAGAAGGCCTCCATTGATGCTCAAGTCTGACACACTTCAGGTGAATATCCTGGGCCTTTCATTTATCCTCCCTGTGCTGCCGGAAGGTGGGAACCATCGTATTACTCTCCCCCACTTACTACCCTTACACACCTCCCAGGAGAATATGTAGTAAACCAAACCATTTCAAAACAGTCACATTACTTTTTTTCCCATACCTGCCAGTGCGCTGACCAAGAAATAGGCGATAGAAAAGAGCTTCTGGTTGCTGACCACATCCTCCGGTCCTAGACACTTGCCCCGCACACTGTAGCCCACCAACCGCAGGAAGGCCGTGAGGTCCTGCTGCTGTGGTGACTTCAGTTCCCCCAGCACCTCCAGTGGGGGCGACAGGCCGAAGACCACGTCATCACACTGCAGAGGGAACCGACATGTGAAGCTTGAGAACGGGCAGCGCCACACCCAGCCCTCTTTCGGCTCCCAAGTAAAACAGGACCCTACATCCTCGCTTGTGTTTTGAAACTGCTGATCCACAAGGTTAGATTTCTTCATAAGGAAACAGTAAGCTGAGCCATGCCCAGGCATGATTCTTTTACAAAGGGGGCAGGAGGCCCGTGGAAACTATTGGGTTGAATCTTTCAGCAGGGTTTCTCTGGCTGGACCAAGGAAAGGGTCAGGTGTTTGCAGAGAACTGAGAAGGGGGCATAAAAGCAGCATCTTCAAGCATTATATGTGGTGCTTCAGTGCCCACTGCCCCAGCCAATGTTGCCAGCCATGCAGCAAGCTCCATCTACAAAGGGGCTGCTGGGAGGTGGGCAGCTCTGCCAGCCAGGGCCAGCTCAACGCTGACCAGCCAGTTGTGTTCTATCGTCGCCTCCAGGTCCCTCGGTAGGAGAGCCCACATCCTGCTAGTACCTGAAAGGGCAGCTGGTGTCCTTTCCAGAGGGTGATGGCCTGGCATTTTCCTCTTGAAAGAAGCTATTTTTAAAAAATGTGACTTTTTGAAAATTTACCCTCTTTGAGGTTATCTTACTGTCCCACAAGCTCCAGAGTCCCCAAAACTTCAAAACTACCCCTGGTAACTACGCTCAGTTTTAAGAGGAAAAAAAAAATAGCAGAAATTGTTGGAAGCCACAGAGTATTAAACCAGAAAGTCAGTTTAAACTCTGCTGGAGAGAAAACCTGAAAGACACAACTATAGGGAAAGCTTAGCTCATAGTGCCCGAGCCTCCACCAGCAAAACAGCACACCACGTCTGGTGCGCCCCTCACCATCTATACCAGCTAGGGAATGGTGACCTCCCCAGAAAGCCCTTCTGCTGGGGGGTAAAAAATGCTGCTTTTCAAAAATAAAACAGATTGACTACTCATATTCCTCCTTTTACTGTATCCACCTGGAACTTCAGGCTGTGACCTTAATAAGAACTCCTGCAGCTGTAATTAAGGATCTCAAAGAGAGATTTCCCCTAGCTCAGAATGGGCCTAAACCCACTGGTGATGGCCTTTCAGAAACAGAAGGGACAAGACACAGAAGGTGGTGGTGTGCAGACTAGTGTGACTGGAGCAATGCGGACAGGAGCCACCAGAACCAGAAGACATGAGGAAAGAAACAGGCCCTGCTGACACAGCTTCAGACTTCGGGCGCCTGGTACTGTGAGAGAGTAAACTTGGGTTGTGGCCAGCCATGCAGTGTAAGGTTGTTAGGGCAGCTCTAAGAAACTGGTCTCCCCTCCAACTCACAGCGGTAGGTATCTTTCTGCAGTTAGAAAACTAAGGACCTAGGAGTTACAGAAAAGCTTTCAGGTTCAAAAGAAGCAAGGAAATTTTAAACACATGTTTATCCCAGTGCAAAGCATCTCCAGAAAGCCAGCTCGAGACACTTGTCAGCAGTGCCTCTGGTCTCACCACTTGCTCCAGGATCACAAGTAGCTGGTCATCAAACAGGACTGCCTGGAGGATGTCACTCAGGGCTGCCTGCTGCTGCTCCGGCAGCTCCGCAAAGGGGTGGAAGTTTCTCTCCAGGAGCGGGGTAGCTATGAAAGAACAGAGGTTCCAATCTCACTCGCTGCACACATCCCAGAACCAGGGGACGCAGCTCCTGCTTTTTATAGCCGATCATCCTCAGTCTTTCATAGATCCTTCCAGCTGCACAGCTAGTCATGCGACTGGGAGATAAAGCAGGAGTTAACTACCACTCTGTATGCTTTTCAGTGACCAGTCAGGCATAACAAGAAGGGGTGAGGTGGAAGGAAGGGTAGATAGAGCGAGGCCAAAAAGAGGGAAGACCCATTTTGCTTCAGACTCACTAAACATTAAGCCTAATCATGATTTTCTGAAGAAGCCATTTGGATGCCTTTTTAGCATGTTTCCGTAGAAGTGTCAAAACTAGATTACTAAGCCTCAGTTGGTACTTTTACAGTGCTTCAAAGCCATGTGAATTCCAAAACACAGTTTTCACATCCTAAATCACTACAGATTTTGTAACCTTTAAGATTTAATGCAGGCTGTTCAAAAGGGTTGCTGTCCTAATTCCATGGCACACACTCTACCCTCCCCATTCTCTCCTCTTTCCTGGAGGAAGGACATGGAGGTCTGCCCGCCTGGTTATCATAGCCCCTGCAGGATGCTTGAGCCCGCCTCTCCCCTAAACTCTCAGCAAGGGAGTAAATGAAGCTCAGCAGGGATTTAAAAACTAAGATTCTATAAACCAAAGCTTTTGTAATACCTGTTAATACATAGATTCCTACTAATGTGTAATGCATCACCTCTGCATTATACATAAGTATGTGCGAAGAAATACATAATGCATTCCCTTTGGGGAAGGAGGGCAAGTCCTTTCAGGAGTGGATGTTTTAAAACTGCATTGTGACCATAACTAGGTCTTTGCCTGCCCTGCCCCTACCTTGCACACCCAGCCTCCCCAGTCCCACAGGCTGACTAGAAGGGCCATTTCACGGGGTGGGCTGATGGGTAGAGGAAATTACTAGCAAACTGCAGCCCACTGCTACCTGTCTAGTCACTGCAGGCCGCTGCTGTGGTTTTAAACTGTGACATCAACTCCCCTTTGGGCAGCTGGAAATCGTACCCCAAACTATCAGTCTCTGGGAAGCAACAGACAGGAAACTTCCCCTCCTCTTCAGATCAGACCTTTATGGCTGTTTGCCAACACAGACATTATTTGCTACAGAGACAGAAGCATCATCTGGTTTGGGATTCCTGAAGACCCACACGCCAAAGCATATCCCATGCTGCTGCTGCTAGCTCTTTTCACTAAGATCCAGTTTCTATCTTTTCCTTACCCATCTTCTATAAAGCACACTGCTGCCCCACCCCAGCCTCAAAAAAAAAAAAAAAAAAAAAAAAAAAAAAAAAAAAAAAAAAAAAAAAAAAAAAAAAAAAAAAAAAAAAAAAAAAAAAAAAAAAAAAAAAAAAAAAAAAAAAAAAAAAAAAAAAAAAAAAAAAAAAAAAAAAAAAGAAAAAAACAAAAAACAAGACAAAAAGTGTTACAAGGAGCAAAAGAAAGCTAGAAAAAAATACAAGAGAACATTGAAAGAAATCAATAGATGACAGCAATTTGACTAAACAGTGTTAGCCATGTAAATAAAGTTGAAGACACTTGGGAGGGAAAAAAAGTGCTAGAGGCAGTGAAGGTACTTCGCTCCTGACTGGAGGCTATGGCACCACAAAGCTTAGGGCCACATGACAAACAGTTGCTTATCTCACCAGTGGAGTCTGAAATCTAATGAAGCAGATGCGAAAGCTGGGTTCTTTCTCCTTGCTGCTGACTTGCTATTCTCAGTAGTCAGCAAGGAAATGAAAAAGAAAATGACCCGACTCTCAACTCCAGCCTCAGGAATAGCCTTCCCCACCCTCTCCACAGCATGGCACCCGAGACTGGTGTTCTCCTAAGATCCAAGCAGAATGAGTCCACTTTCAGAGTGGAAGAGGACTGACTCAGGCACTGTCCTGTTCTCAAATGTTTGCATGAAGTCACAGGTGGCACGGCCACACCCCTGAGGCCGCATTACTCCGGGTACAGAAGTCAGTCCGCCCACCCCACCCTGTTGGCAATACCTTGTTTTAAAACAGTCAGCGGCCCCTGCCTGCTATCTGGCATGTCCTGGAACTGGAGTTCTCGAAAGGGCAGGGGGTCCAGGAAGACGAAGCTGCTTCTCTGCTTCTCAAAGCCACCATGCTTCCCTTGCAGAAGGCAGAATTCTGTGATGCAAGAGAAAAGGACAGCCGGGGATGGAGTTAACCTGCTTTGTAAGCCCATCTTAGACCTGGTGCCACCTGCTTTGGGCAGCACAGGAGACACCTCTGTCCCACTGGCCCATGAACCTGCTTCCTGCATGTCATGCTTTTGGACCAAAACCTCAGCTACTTTCCACAAATGTGAGCAAGGTGTTCTTCACATAAAGCTCACTAGCTGTTTCCTCCTTGCAAGCACTGTATTTCACTATCCTGCTTTGGACAAAACAACTCTAAACAAAAGAACTCACCATGTATGAAATCTTTGATGTGACCAAACTGATAATACTAAGGAATTATTGATAATATATTTAGGTGCATAAGTGGTTATATGCTATGTTTCTAAAATGTCAACTTTTCTTTATTACTAAGAATAATACACAACAATAAAAGTGAACTATTGATTTCTACAACTAATGATTGTCATAAATGTGCTTAATGGAAAGGCCAAACACAAAATAATATGCCCTATATGAGTTTATATGAAATCAAAACTAGTGGCTTGGGGGGGGGGGATTATTTCAGAGTTACCATATTATTAGACAAAACAATAACATAGAAATTGCTTCAAAATAACTGAGTGGGTGGTTGGGGGTGAAGGGGATGGTAAAATTAGAAACATGAACTGCCCTTTTGGAGCAGGATGATGGGTACTTCAGGGTTCAATATTTATCACTACTTTTGAACATGGGTGAAATTTCCCATCTTACATTTTTAATTAAAAAAAAAATGTTTCCTTGAACATATTGTATCTGAGAACCCAGCAAAGGTATCTAGGTTGTGGGTAAAATGTAACAGCTCTATCCTTGCTAAGCAAAAACAGTAAGTCAGCCTGCAAATGAGTGTCCTTTCATGCCTGTTTAACAGTTTGGGTACTTTAGAACACAGATGAGCCTGGCGCTGGTGTGACACGTGGAAATGCGGGCGAAGCACACTATTTTTATTTGTTCATGGGCAGTGATGACCTTCATAAAGTCTAGAAACAGGTCAGCATCCTTCATTTACTCACTCCATCACCCCCCTCACTGGGCAACCAGGGGGCCCCTGGCTGCACTGTCCTGTGACAAGGACACCAAGATGGAGATGTGGGATCAGCTCCAAGTACGACGTGGAGCTGTGACCCTGAGAACAGGGACCCTTCACACAGCCTCACGTCCAGCCAACAGTGGGCTCTGCTGTGTGAGTCACAGCCCCTGGGTCTCTCGTGCCTTTCCACAGGCACAATCCTGGGTGCCCTGCACATGCCTTCATTCAGAGGCTGTGCTAGGAGTGACAGGCACCAGGGGACAAGGTACAGGGCTCAGCAGTTAGTACAAGTAAAGGGTAACTCGGTGCTGCCTGAGGACGTGGCTGGTGCAGAGAGAACCAGGGAAGGCCCCTGGGATGAAGCAGTGTCAGAGCAGCCTCCCACAGGATGGGAAGAATTGAGTGAGAGAGCATGAGAGCATGCGCCCCAAAGGAACAGCAGCCCCAGGGCTCAGCCATCAGAGTGGGGAGGCTGAGGGAAGGTTAACTTGCCAGATTGCTGCCTTGTGAGACACTGGCGATAGGCAGGGGAGACAAGCCTAAGGGAATCAGGGAGAGGGTAGAATGATGACTTTAACTTTGACATGGTTTCATTCGCTGCACTGGCTGGTTGGAACAGAGAGGGAAGCAGAGGAGCCAAATAAGTGTGATGGGAACTCGGGGAAGGCAGAGAGCTTGGGGTGTGGGTGCTTACGAAAAGAGCACAGGATCACAGCCAGGACCCATGCTGGAACTGTGTGTTTGAAAGGGCACAGCAGACACCTGGTGGTGCTGCACACTGCAGACTGGCCATAAGAGAGCGTTTTCCGAAGGAAGAGGTTGTGCTGAGGGAATCCTTGGGCAAGGAAGGTGGCCTGGAGTCTCCCTGTGGGACTCAGAGGCTCCTCTCTCAGTTTCAAAGGACAAACCAGATCCTTGTCAAAGGGACTTCCACCCTGCCCTAGGAGGCGCCATCAGGCAGCCTCTTGGTGGTCCTCCCAGCCCCTGCAGGTCTATGTTTATGAAGCCAGCTCAGAACATTCTGTGGCAAGAGTGACAGAAAACACAGACAGGGTGAAAACAAACAGAATCATCCAAAAAAGTCTGCTGTGAGTCACAGCAAAGGGGCCCTGCCCCCAAGGCACAGAGGCACCACAGTGGTCATGGGGGATGGGGAGCGCCCCCTTCAGGCCGGAGTGTGGCCAGTGAGCCAAAGGAGCCCCTCACCTCTCCTCGGCACACAAAGGGGAGTTTATCTCAAAGGCAGCAGAAGCCAGCCAAGATAAAAGCCTGGTAATTGAAATGCAAACAGGAGAGCCAGACCAGGCAAAGCTGGGTCCTTTCTAACCCTAAAGGTCCTTTAGGACCTGCGGGAGTGAAAGCCAGTTGGTTGGCCCCGCACTCCAGCTAAGCTGCAGGCAGGGCAGGCTCACCTCCTCAGATAAACAGGAAGCTGCACCACTACTGGATCCTCTCAGCACTCCTGGACCTACTCCACTTCGGGGTGGAGGGTTGGGGTGGGGGGCTGGCTTTTGAAAGCCTCATGAAAGTGGCACCTTGACTACCAGGTAGTCCACTTGGATAGGCTGACAGGAAGCATCCTAGACTGGAATCTCAGGAGCACATGTAGAAATGTGGTTTTTCCTACACCGAATATAGAAAGTGGAGAAACAACATCTATTTTACTATCCTAGTCTTTCCAACAGGGAATAAACCAACAGTACCCAGCATGACACAAATTTGGGCCCAAAGGACACAGGTCCTTTGGTCTTCCTGGTATTTCCTGTGCCCCTCACCTACCTCTCCAAAGCAACTACTGAAAACAGATGCCTTCACTTTTTGTCACTTCAGGCGAATCCTTGTACCTCCCTGAAACACCAATGCTCTATCTGTGAAACGGAGGTATGCATTCCATACCTCAGCTGTCTTACCCTCAGCTCCTCATATGCCACAAACTTGTCACTGCCCCATGACAGACAGCTTTCCAGGTCCCTTTGGTTGCAGTCAAGTGGTATGGTAACCCATGTAGGTGCAGTGAGTGCAAAAGGTTGTCTCCAAGGAAACTAACCCCTAACTAGATCCTCACCACTTGACTGAAAACCAATGTGTGGGAAGGGGAGAGGAGGGTGGTACCAGCAGAAAACAGAATATCCCCACGCACCAGGGCCCACTTTCAAAAATGTTTTTGCTAAGGGAGATGTCAAACTGCACAAGGAGAAAGGAGTACAGTGAGCCTGTTTACCCACCCACCTTGACTTCCACCTGCCCTGCAGGCACACCCCTCACACCCCACCCATAACATTCTTGAAGAAACTGCAGAAATATCACCAATTTATCTATGGAAAGTTCAGTCTGAGTCTCTGAACAGAAAGGTGACACTTTCTTTGAAACATAGCCATATTATCATTACCACAGCCAAAGAGGTGAACAATAATTCATGATGTTAAATGTCCCCACTCATGTCCCCAAATAGTTTTCTTGGGTTCAGAAAGAACATGAACGAGGGACTGAGAGCACCTAAGAGCAGCAGACACTTGCTACATTAAAATGCTTATTTTCTTCAAATGGTGCATTGACTATGATCCCCCAGTTTTGAACACACTGGTGATCCACAGAGCAAGATGGTAGTATTCTGAGTAGCTCCAGTGGAATAACAGATAAACCACCATTGTTCCAGACACTCTGTATACCCCAGCTTATTCAGTCTTCTCCATGGTCCTAAGAGGACCTGTTCTCCAGTCCAGAGAGGGGTAGCGCTCAGCAAGACTCAGCCATTTGCTGGGCCCCACTGAATGCCACAGCACAGCTGATACTGTCTGACTGCAAAGCCCAGACATTCAACCCTGTGCCATATTAGTGAAACCCCAACCCCCACATCAAAGACTCGGGACCAAAGTCACCTTCCCAGAATCCATGGTTCACTTTTCATAGGACATCCCTAAACTCGTTCTAACATCTTTTTGCCTCTAGACCCCCCCACAGTGGGAGAGGGGCTTCTACTAGTGTGCACTTCAAGTGTCCTTCTACTAGTGTCCCTTGGTGCTGGCTCTGCCACCTCCTGAAAGTCCCAAGCAGGAGGCAGAACTCACCAAACTGGCCATCCTGCTTCACATACAACTCGATGACACCATAGGCGATGGTGGTAGCTGCTGGGATCTCCAACACCACGTCGGTGTTCTTGATGAAATTTCCGTCCTCTATTGCTGACACCTGTGGGTGAGAGGGCATGTTTCTACCTGTGCTCTCGGAAGCCCTGTGGCCAGGTAGTGTCCCGCACACAAGAGGAACTGCTGGGGGAATCAAAGGGAAGGGAGGAATCAGCTGGCAGGAGAAAGTCTTCATCCTCCTTGGCCTCATGATAGAGGGCCCAACTTGGTGACACAAAAGCAAGATCCCAGTATAAGAACTCATGGAAATAAGGTCTGAATAAAGAAGTTAATAACAAAAACACCCCAATTTCCCTCATGGAGAATGATGAAAAGCAACTTTAAAAACCCTACTGGGAAGCTGAAGCCATAGCAAAGCCTAACAGGAAGAACCCAGCTAAGCACAAGAAGCCCACTGCATGTCACCTCAAACTCCCAGGGGCAGGACCCTGGGCTACTAAACAAAACCCAGGGAGCGACTGGAGGGAGGAGAAGCAAGGATGAGAGGACAGGCAGGAATCGTCATGAGGTCAGCACCAAAGCTCTCTCCTTCAGCATGGTTATAAATCCGCCCCTTTCCCTGGACCATCTGGGCAGAGGACGAGTCTGTTGGCTGCACACATAGGAGGTCAGAGACTTTTAGCAGCATGATCCTGGGTGGAGTTGATGTTGACCAGGCCCGAGTCTCAGGGGGACTCCAGGCCTCTTGTGAGGGGCTGCCGTGGGTAGAAACATGGGCACTATCACCTCCCATTGGGCACCACCATCATCACTGCTATGTAGCTGTCCAGCCTGCCCTCCCCTGGGAAGTCTGACTCAGAGCTAAAGCTCCACCTCCTTCCAAACACAACTTTCCTAGGTCCCCTTGTGAGAATCAAAAGTTACCTCAAGAAGTAAATCTCTCAGAAGAGATCAACAGGTACCAGGCCAAGCTGAAGGGGAACGATTTTGGTGCTGATTTCCTCCCAGTCCACTGATGTTTACTAGCTCAGGGTCAGCTTGGTAAAACCGTCATTTAACCCAGAAGCATCTGCTTACATGTCTGGAGACAGACATACCTACTGACCTTTACTTCCCTAATTTAATTCATGAAGGGCTTGGGGTGCCTGGCTCTGAGCACCTCGAGGGGTTATCTGTGCCTCTGTCAAATGGACCCTCTGCCCAGTTTTCTTTCGGGGATGCACCTGACCCAAATCTTCATGGACAAACCAAGTGCCCTGCTGTCCTGAATTCAAGGCTGCGCCAGAGAAGGCAGGACCAGAGTCATCAGTTGAAAACCTACCCCAAAGCTCTGTCCCCACGGGCTGCCACAGATCAGGAAAAACCTAGAGCTGCCAGCACCAAGAGTGAGCTTCCAAGAGAGTCAGCCCCAAGGGAAGGCAGCTCCCCCAAGTCCTGGGTCCAGCTGTGATGCAAGCCAGTCTACCCCTTTCGTTTACATGAGTCAGTAAAGTCTTAAGCCAGTTTCAGTTGGGTTTCTGCTAACTCACAACGGAAAGCATCCCAGCCAGTGCAAATGCCTAATGAGGCCCTGACCAGGCTTCCAAGGCTGGGATCACTGACTGCCAAGCCCTGCCCACCGCCCAGCCCCGGCACACACCTGCACCGTCTTGGTCTGGATGCCCACCATGCCACCACATTTCTCTTCGATCTGAACATGCTCTGATATCATACACTTCTGTGTGGTCACTATCTTCTGTGTCAGGATGCACAGGACCTCGTTCTTCCTCTCTAGCACCTGCTGCAGCACAGGATTTTCCAGATTTATTTTTCTGAAAAAGAAAAGCTGCCATGAGTGCCCTGGGTTCAGGGGAGGCCGCAGCACATGGACTGCTCCTGGCATACAGCCAGCAGCTAGGGCACAAACCAGCACCATTTGTATCCTGTGATTAGAAGGGACAGGCAAAAACCACTCTCCTCGGGCTGCCGCCGAGAGCCCAGGCCCTGGAGAAAGGCTGGAGCAAGGACAGGGTAAGCTGCTGTGGACGCCGTGCAGGGTGTCAAGGAAGAAGACCAAGCCAGTGGGACCCGCCTCAGGACCTGGGCATACCACCTGATAAGTTACTCAGAGGCTGAGGGTCAGAGGCTGAGGGACATTACAGTCCCAGCAAAGGAAATAATGGGGGGCTTGGGAAGAGGAGAGAAGCTTAAAGTACAAATGGTGAGAAAGAAACTAAAATGAACTAAAAGGAACTTTTTGACCTGTGTGTCCGGGAAGAATGTGTGCAGTCTTAGGATGGTTTCCATCATTTTACAGATGGGGAAACTGAGGCCAGTTAGCTGTGTCCTGCTCTAGGTCACCCGGCAGAGATACAGAGAATTTCATGAACAAACTAAATTTCCATCTACAGGAGATGATTTCATATTTGGAAGGAAATAATGTCTCCTCTAGATCTCATTCAACCCTGTGAGTCCATGAAGCAGATAGAACAAGAGCATCAGCATCCTCAGCACAGCCCTCCCTGCCCCACAGGGCAGACACTTGGCCAGGGATGCCCTCACCGAGGCTAAGAAACTAAGGTTGGCCAGGCACGGTGGCTTGTGCCTGTAAGCTTCAGCCTATGAAGCGGCCGGGGCTAAGGATCGCGGTTCGAGTCCCGCCTGGGGCCCGTAGCGAGACCTAGTTCCAAAAAAATAGCTGGGCGTGGTGGCGCGCACCTGTCATCCCAGCTACCTTGGAAGCTGAGGCTGGGGATTGCTTGAGTCTGTGGTACCCCGGGCAATGAGAGACTGCGGTTCCATTGCAAAAATAGTGAGACCTAGTCTCAAAAAGAAAAAAAAAAGCTAAGGTTTAGGAGACGGGAGGAAAACGTACGGGGCCACAGACCGGCAGGTAGCTGTATCCACCAGCATGCATGTCCTACGCAGGCCGCTGGATTCAGCTGTCCGCAAAGTGCTACCACCTCTTGGAAGTCAAACGCTAGGCAAAGTTAGCAGAGCAGTCAGCAGGGAGGCAGGGACTCTCACTTTCGGGGTATGTGGACTGTTGACCTGACTGCCATGTCTACAGGAAACTTTCCCATCTCCTCACCCAGTCATTACCACCAGGTCCCTGAAGGGTACATGGAAGCCAGACCCTGACTCGGGTTCCTCCTCAGAGTGGGAATCACTGGCCAATGGAGGGTGCCCCCTAGTGGGGAAACCAGCTGTGTTTCATTTACTTTACAGTCCCATGTATTTTCTTGTACGAAGAGGTCCATGGGTTTCCTCATGAATCCCTTCATTAAATGGGTTCAAGGGAAAAAAAAAAAACTTTAAACCCCAGATTGGGGGCCCAAGAGATTGAAATTAGCAGAGTCACACAGCTAGGTAGCTCCGCTGGCCTCTCTCCTTCCTGCAAGTAAAGGTGTTACCCAATGACTGTACGGGAACTTGACCTTCATTTCCAGTTAACTCTCATACTGCTAAGTTCACTTCTCATACTGCTACATTCACTTCACTTCCACATGTAAACATCTTCTTACCTAGCTAGACCAGTGGCGGGGGGCCAGAAGGATGGATCACATTCAGGTCCTCTGGAAATCTTTTTCAGAATATCCACACCCATCTGTCTCCTGGACCCACCTTCTAATAGCTGCAGTCTTTAGAAAATTGTTTTCTAGGTTGTCCTGATTTGCCTCATCTCTTCTGGGCCCCATTTAAACCCTCTGAACTACACAGAAGATCTCTAGAAAGAGACACAAGAAACTATTCATGGAGGTTGCCTCTTGGCTGGGAGACATTTCACCTGTTCTCCTCTGACCTTTGAATGTCTAAACCATGTGACTTTATCCATCACTAAGAAAATGGTCTTTTTTTTTTTCCTAAAAGGTCTTTTAGTGAAAAGGTTTTCATAGAAAGAAAGACCTGTGGAGATTGGAGCTAGAGGAAAAACTGTTTTGCTCCTTCTCTGATGCCTAGACCTATGCCATCCACCCAGTTGGTGGCTAAACGGAAACCCTCAAGGGCAGGGTTGGACCTAACTAACCTAGCCCCCAAACTAGCAAGTACTCAATATCCACAAGAAACAGGGCAGAAGCTCTCCCATGAGAAAATAAGCAACCAGAGTATCTTCATCCTTTTTACACCTATTTTCTAGGATAACCTGAGGTGCCTTTTCTGCCATATGAAAACAAGGGCAGGTGGTCACAGACACAGAGACATGGCACAGTCAATGTGACAGCCAGATGCAAAGGAACACAATTGGAAACAAGAGGAACACATGCCAAATGGGGCAGAAAAGCAGCCTTTTCTCACCCAGTGAACTTGCTGTGCCCCCTCATACCCTTCTCCTATGAGTTCCTGCCATGTCTCTGCACGTGGCAGCTATGTAGTAGGCACTAGAGTCAGCCCGTGGCTCCCAGTTTCAGCTCCCACTCACTAGGTGACTGCCTGCTGTGTCTCTCTGGTGAAAATGACCCTCTGCCTTGCCCTCAGTGAGGTCTTGCCTGAAGTGACCTAGGCCATCTCCAACTGTAAACACTTTCCTCCTTCCACTACTGACAGGAAAGCCAAACCAAACTCTCTTTCCAGGCCATTCAAAGACACAGCCAGTTTTCAGGGTGCTGAAATTGAGTATGACCGATAGGTGAGCTCTCAGCCAGGGAGCAGACCCTCGGCCAGCTCTCAGCCAGCGGAGCAATGAAGACAACTACGTGGACCCCAGCAGGAGCTGACTGGTGAGTGGCCATGGACCGGGCAACGGCAGGAAGGAGGCTTCTCTCAAGGCCCATCCCAGGCCCATCCTAAGGTACTGCCTCCTCTCCTAGGTCAAAGCCTTAACTGCCATTTCTTTTGCTTCTAAGACTTTAAAAATCAAACACAAACTCACAGAGAAGACACTCAGAAGTCTCTAACAACATCCAGAATAAGGAGGAAAGTTCGTGGGGTTCTTCCTGTGGAATGGAAACTAGAGCAATGCCATCCTGAACTCATTAGATCAACATCTCAAAACATCTCACCCATTCGACTCCAGCAATAACCAAGTCCTAATATGATCGGGACATCAGGCTGGACGCTGGGGAGGTCTCAGTGAATAAGACCAACGTAATCACTGCTGTGTGATGCTCCTATGGAAAACCCTTAAAAACAGCATGTCACAAGCAGGCATGGTGGTGCGCACCTGTAATTCCAGCTACCTGGGAGGCTGAGGCTAGGACTCACTTGAGTCTGTGGATTCGAGAAAACCCAGGCAACATAGTGAGACCTAGTCTTTTTAAAAAAAAAAAAAAAAACGAAAACACAGCATGTCACAGAGGAAAAGTATCTGATGGAGTTACGACAAAGGGATAGCAGGGCACAAGCAGATAGAGCTAGCACACAAGCAAGGATCCCATCTGCTGTGAAGTTATATGAAAAGACAAGGGTCAATGGGAGGTATTCTCTCTGGGGTGGAAGGCCATTGTCCTGAGTATCACCTTGAAGGACTCCATAAGCGATGCCCCCTAGTGGAAAGAAAGAGTACTCCAACTACCTAGGCAGGGAGGAACCAGAACTCTGAGACTGGTGGGCAGTATCTGGGAGGAGGTGGTCCTGGTCATCCAAATCTTCCCCAACACCTGAGCTCATAATGGGGGTGGCACCCCTCAGACTACATAGTCCTTAAGGGACAGGACCAGGAGCAGGACACACATCTTCTGTCTGTTAGGCCAGTGTTCTTGCTGCATTGCACTAAAATGTGCAACCAAGAGGTGAAAGAAGTATGCACACTCTAAAGAAACAGAGGAGATTGCCAGAGTCTGTTTCGACATCTTCCCAGAACAGCAATGGTGGCTGGTTGGCTATTTTGAGAAAATTAAGAATTACTTCACCTACAGAAATGCAGATCTATGGATGGTTGAGTAATCTGGGCATTTTCCCCAAAAGTTTTTGCTGTATTGACGATGACTTCAGTTAAAGGAGATGTGGGTGTGCTCACAGATGAGCTTTAGGAAGACAATATAAGGATGTCTGTTCAGGTCAGGCCAGGACACGTGCTTGACTTTGCTTGAGATTCAGAAGTGGCCAAGCCATCTTCCCTTTCTACCGCCCACCTCCTCCATTCCACAGACATGACAAAGCACTCACCAAAGCTGCAACTAGAGCTTAATTTGGGAGTTTAAGTTAGAATGCCATCTATGCAAGCATCGTGGCTGTTTTTATCTGCCTGCCTACCCCTCCAGGGAGACCCTCACTCCCTTCACCTTTCAAAGTCTAAGCATCTTGAGAGGAAGGGCAGGAAGCAGCAATCAACTCTGTGTGTGTGACTCAAGTTACAGCCCTGAGCTCACAGGTCTGGCAGCTTCATCCCCCTCAAGGTGGTGCTTCACTAGCTGCTTACCCAGATTCTATTCACATATGACAGCCTGTACTGGGATGGAGGCGTTGGACCCAGCCCAACAGCCCAGTCTCTGAACCAAGCCTGGTAACTGCATCATTCTTAGCAGAGATGGGAAAGATGGCACCTCTGTATCAGACTTGGTCATTCAAACCTGAGGAAAAGTCTGCCAAGGGTCCCCAGGAGTATCTTAAAAAGGGACACAAGGAAGAGACCAGATTTCCGCCTTTAGACTTTGTGTCTGATGCCACCATTTGGGGACTTTGAGAACCAGGCTGCCTGGAAGGGGTCAAAGGGAGGACAAACAACGTGTAGAGGTTGCCATAAGGGGGCGCCACAGGACCAATGAATGAACTACCCAGCATTGACCTTTGGCTGAGGGTGGGTGATTCATCTTCCCTCAGAATGTTTTCTTTCATGATGCAAAGACAGATGTTCCTTGCAGTTAAATACATGCTAAAAGTTTATGAAGTTATTGCCACTCTTATTTTACTGAGGGACAAGATGTACAGATTGCTCATAAGCCGATGACCTAAAGGTACACTGTTAAGGGCCTGAATGAGAATACAGCTGAGCATGGTCCAAAGCCCTGCCGTTCATCTTCCCTCCCACTCCTGAACCACCTCTGGACCCTATAGACAGAAGGTACATAATCTAGAGACTAGATGCAGACTGTCTCAGAAATCCAAGCAGCACCACTGGTGGGCTCCTCACCACCAGCCATGTCTTCCTTTCAACTGCAATAGAGCTCCCCAGAAAGCTGCACCACTGTCCCTGGGGTGGGACACTTTTTCCAGTATAGTGAGAAGACACTTTTTCCAGTATAGTGAGAAGAGCTTTGCTCTCTCCTATTTGGCTATGACTTTAAGACTGTAAATTGCCTGAAAAAGTCCAAATCAGCACCCAGTGCTAACCACATTTTATTACCACAGTGAGTGACCAGTCCAGCCCCGCACTGCGACTGCCCCAACTCTGTACGCCACTACCTGCAACGTCTAGCCTCCCTCTCAAACAGCCAGGGAGAGTGAGGGGAAAAATGACCAAGTGCTTATAGATATTCAGTCTTTCAGATGGAGTAATTAACTGCCACCAGTTGACGAGATGCAGCAGGTCTGGAGGAGGATGAACCAAATGAAGCTGGTGCAGAGTGAATTCACACAGAGCCCTTGGGACATTTTCCTTTTTAAGCATCAGCAGTCACCCTGGGAAAAAAAAAAACCTGTGTTTTGTGGGCCTCGCTTAAATCCTGACTCAAAGCAAACTAATTAACTTCTGCATTTCAGGCTCCTCAGATGTAAAATGAACATAAGCCAATTACTCTTTCAACCAAAAGTGCTTAATGTGCCGCAGGGGCTGTGCTGGGCCAACAGGAGGAAAAGCAGATGTTGCAAGAGAGACAGACAGGGACTTGGCTGTCACCACGTGGCGCGCTGCTGTCCAGGCAGGGGCTTGCATGGCGTGGCTCCTGATGAAAGTGAACCTGACGATGGGCCAGGAGAGGCAGAAGGAGTAGTCTGCGTGTCCTTTTGTGTCCTTGTGGATGGGCCGGGGTGAGAAAGAGGGCATTAGTTCCAGGGATGGCTATACATTCAGAGGACTGGCCGTAGCAGGTGGGAGGAGGGTGAGAGATGATGCTGGAGAGTATGTGATGTTATCATCCCAAAAAGGTGGTGCACAGGAGGTCGGGAGCCAGTGACATTGATCCCATAGCTGCCATTGGAGAATCGACTGACGGGATGGGAGGTGCGAGAGTTCCAAGGACATCCGGTGAGAGATGTTGCAGGGAGGTGTACACCGGGGAAGCGGCTGTGAATTGTGGCAAACCAACCAAGAGGCAGAATCAAGGAGAGACATGGTATAGCAAGCAGGTAAGGGAGGAACCAAATCTGATACTCATATTTCTGGGTGATGCCACTGCATTTATGCCTCACCAACAAGTATCTTTGTTGGAGAAGGTGGTTTCAAGACATGGAGGTTTCAAGAGATGAGAGGCTTGTAATGAGGAGAGTCCAGGTCAGATAGTCTGTGTGTAGGTCAGGGAAACAGATGTCCATTCACCTGAGTTCTGACTTCCCACTTTAGCCACCCCAGTTTTGTACACTGAATCTCATAAATTCTAAGACATATTTCCCCCCATAGCTGAACATCTCTGAAATCAAGATACTTTAAAATTGATGGGTGATGTGGTTAATTGGCAGTGTTCTTCCTTAGTGGTATATAAAATAGCAGTGCATCTTACAATGGATGACAGGCTTTGATGAAATACAATAATGTCTGTCAATCATTGAAGAAAATAGTACTTAAATATCTCTCCTTATGATGTAAATCCTACCCAGTTCCATAAAGTTCTGAAGTAGCCTTTAAAACTAAAACTCCTAACACAAGATGCTTTCAAAAAGGACAAAAACCACTCCACGGGTGAAATGTTGGAAAGAATTCTCAAAGGGTACTTCTGGGCCCTTCTCTCCTGCATAGGAATTGTCAGCTGGCTGTATTTATTCTATGGATAAAAACAACTGAAGGTCACAGAAGGTTAAATGAGCTTCCAGGAGCTTCCAGTCCTAAGAACTAAAGCCAAAACTAGACTGTAATTTTGGGGGGAAATGGCAACAAACTAACTTTTAACAGAAATGTGCGACTGGGGCATCTCAGGGAAGACATCTTTTTAAAAGAGTGATTTTTTTTGGTTTTTAGCAAACTCTACTAATATAGTTAACAAAAGAGATAAGAAACACAAAGTAATATGCCAAAAATGTTTATATATTATCTCACTTTTACTAAAACTAGTAGATTTGGTTGGGGCCTTGAACCTCATAACTGCTCGTGTTGTTAAGAACATGATAAGGTGCACTATCATCTCACTAATATTACTCATGGTGCCTTACTTCTTTGCTTAGGTAAGTTATGAGGAGATGTTAGTAAGCATCCCCTGCTACAAACAAAATGTGCAGAAAACAGATTGTGCTGTCCTGGCTTTTCCAAGGCACGGCAACACGTCTGTGTCCACACTTACTTTGGGGAGCAGCCAGCTGCTGGCAGAGATGGAGTGGAATGTGGTGTTTATAAGTAAGGTCTTAAAAATAGCAGCTAACAATGGACGATAAAGCAGAGAAATGGAAGAATTGATCACAGAATAATACTATTTTAGAAATGCAAACTGGTCCAGTCACCATGGAAAGCTGTGTGGAGAACCCTTTAACTACTGAAAATGGAACTCCCATTCAACCCAGCAATCCCACTTCTAGGAATTTACCCAAAGATAACAAAAACTCTAATCCAAAAAGACAGCTGTACCCAGTTGTTTATTGCAGCATTATTCACAATAGCCAAGATACAGAAGCAACTCAAATGCCCCAAAATAGACGAATGGTGCAGAAAGCTGTGATATATGTACATGATGGAATACTATTCATCAATCAAAAAAGACAAACTTATGTCATTTGTGGCAATATGGATGGAGCTAGAAGGAATCATAGCAGAAATAAACCAGAAAGAAAAAGAGAAATATGGGATGATCACGTATATGAGGAGGGACAAAGGGAAAACAAACAAGAAAAATTTGAAACTTTTTAAATTTAAATTTTTGCAAAGTTGAAGCATAGAGCATTGTGTGGGGGTAACTGGGGGTGGGAGGGGCACAAAAGACTAAGACAGTAGTTCACAGGTGATAAGGTGGTGGGAGAACCCTGGGGTAGCTAATAAAGGAGATACAGAGGTTTGTAATCTATCAGCACCATTTCCACAAGAATGTTATAAGCTAAACACAGAGCTTTCATTCAAAGGGGTCAACTTCAGGTATCATGGAAGGGTGATTCCAGTCAAATGCCCAGCAATGCTAGCTACATGCTACGTGTAGATACAGAATACCATTTGTTTTTCAAGAATAGGTGATTTGTTTCTAAGATATGCACATATCTCCTGGACAGTACAGTTATTACTACGAATTCTCAGGGGGAAAGCAACATGTATATAGATGACAGCTTATCTAAATAAGCTGATACAAAATTGCAGATCAGCCCAGGAAAATGTACCTTATCTAAACATTACTAATCACCACTCCCATGGCCACTTGTGTATGTCAAACAGCATCTCATCAGTGGATGGTGTGGGAGTCCAAAGACAGAGACAGAGATAAACCTATGACTCCAGCAGGGAGTAACAAGGTTAACTTTACCTGATCCCATCCCATGGCTAGATCTGGCCCAGATCCACCCTCTGAAATTGCTCACCTTTACCTCTTAGCAGCAGAGTGAGAAAGAGGTGACTTTTCTTTTTTTTTTTTAGAGACTAGGTCTTGCTATGTTGCCCAAAGTAGTCCCCAAACCCACAGTCTCAAGTGATCCACAGCCTCAGCCTCCCAAGTAGCTGGGATTACAGGTGCCTGCCACCGTACCCAGCTTCTTTTTTGAGACCAGGTCTCACTATGTTGCTGTGGGTAGTCTCAAATCCTAGAAGTCATGTGATCCCTGACCTCTTGGATTACAGTGCTTGGATTACAGGCACACGCCACCACACCCTGCTAAAAGGTGACCTTTATAAGACACCATTTCCATTTCTAGATCTCACGTATATCCTTGTGGCACAGCCATTCCCAGGTTTTCCCCATCGCTTCCCAAGAAATGGGGTTTCTAAAGGTCCTCTGGAGGGGCTCTCATCCCCAGTGCATGCACCCCACGAGGACTGACCCACCTACTCACATGGGTCTGTGTAGACTTCTTTACTGTACACAGCCAGGTACCCTCAGCCAGGACCCACATTATGCTTCTTCCTTTATAGTCTGTGCTATAATTTTAGCTAAACTGACTCCAGTCAGCTTCTTTCCTTCTGAATGTCACGTAAGCATGATTTACAGGAAACAATTGTAGCTTTGGAGCCAGAAATTCCTGTGTTGAATCCCAGCTTGGCATCCAAGTCTTGGCATTCAGTCTCCGGGACTGAAAACACATCCCTTCACCTTCCTGAGTCTCAGTTCCTCCCACACAAAAGCTGAGCAGAGCATGTGAACTGGTGTCCACAAAGCACCTGACATACAGAGGGGGGTCCTCCCCTTGCCTTGCTCCCTATCTCTACTCACTGTCTTGGTTCTTTCCCTTCACAGGAGAGTATCTTTTCCCCTCTCCTTTCGCTAACCCTTCCCAATGCTCCCTGTTGGTGCTAGCTCTTGCACTTGAATCATGAAAAGTGTTTGAAAAACCTCTATCTGGATATGCAATGACAGAGCTGCCAGACTGTAGTTATTGAAACAAATAGCAAGACTACAACAGAGCTGAGGGCCAAAGAACTCTCAGAGGCTAAAGGAACAGAGGCCCCAGATACATACAGGCTGCCCGCCTCTCTTCCCCCTTACTTACCAGACTTGGCAAACAAAAACAAGCTCACCCACTTAAATTTTTTTCTGATATTTTTCTAGCATATCCCACAGATTGTAACAGGAAAGGGAAAGGACTTATGTGACAGATGGAGAGCAGTGGAGGAAATTAAGATCATGACCGGAAGAGGAAGCTGTCCCTTCCACCCTGGGCCACCATAGACTTTAAAATTCTCTGACCAGAGGGAATTCCTGCCTGAGTCCTCACTTGGTCCTGGGATCTCAGGAAGGGCCAGGAGCCAGAGGCAACAGCTTCCGACTCCATAAGCATCAGAGGCCACTGAGAGGTGAGTGGATCTCAAAGACTACAGTTGCTTGAGCCAACTCAGTGCCAGTACAAACTATGACCACCATGTATTACAGGGGTGGTTTTTATAGCATTTTTTTTTTACTCATTCATTTTATAAAAGTTTCATTCAATGAGTAGATGTATATTTTATATATTCCAAGGAACTTGCAAAGAGGAGATAAGCCACCCATATTAAAAACAAGTTAGTTTTCTTAATCAATTTGCATTTTCATTTTAAAAGAAAAACGGGAGATAAAAATACACATGAATGTGCACATATGTTACTGTACTAAGTGAAATGCCATCTCTCATCAGGATTAAGGCAATAACCTCCTCAATTGGATTGCCTGCTTCCACCAGCAGGTCTCTTCTCAACCGAAAAGCCAAAATGATCCTTCTGAAATGCAAGTGAGATTGTAACCAGGCAGGAGCAGGCAATAGCTGAGGTGATCTTTATCTGATTCCAGTCAAGGATTCTATAAGGTATGATCCCAGTTGTTAATTAATCAGACTCAAGGGTGGGGCCCTGAGGTGAATTTAAGCCAGGGTCTCTGTGAGAAGGAACTTGCCGAAAAGAAACTTGTAGAGAGGAAGGATCTTGCAGGGGGGAAGACCTGGAGAGGAAAGGCCTGGTATATAGAACCCAGAGAAAGAACCTCAGAGAGTAGTCAAGAACCCAGAGTAGGAAACCTTGGAAAGAGTCGGCCAGTGAGAACTGTTTCAGACCCGAGGGAGAAGAGAAGGCCTCCAACCCTAGCCTCTGGAGAAGAAAGGGGAAGGAGCAGTTGCATCCAGCAGCTGGCTGGCTGCTGCAGAAGACAAGCCAACACCTTTGCAGAGACTGGGCCTGCGAGCCTATCTTGCACCTTGCCAGATAGGAGCACCAAAGGCCCTGGGCCTGGTGTCTCTAGCTATCCGTTGGAGGTGCACTCCTGGCAACCACTCCCAAGCATTGTTGTTGACCTCGGCACTCCTGGGGATGGGTGATATGCACCCCACCTGACTGGTTGGTGGACAAAAACTGGGTGAGATGGCTGCCCCTGGTGGCCTCGGTAATCTGTTTCCCTTGTGAACCTTGTGGTTGTTAAGGTCTTTTGCAACTGTGTGCATAGATGGGAGAACCCATTGCCAGTGGCCTATATGAGCACTGTCCCTGGATTAGGCTACACAGCCTTTTTGTACTTGTACTGGCATTGTGTGTAGTTC